>WWET01003313.1:52394-64842 GCA_011038615.1 Limnodynastes dumerilii | reverse complement strand
GTTCCGATGCACTCCGCGGGGGGGGGGATACAGCGCATAAAGGCCACATGCTGGATAGGCTCATCCCCCTGCTTCTCAGAGCTGACATTTAGCCAGATTTGTGACAACTGTGAGAGCCAGCACCAGCCCTCAATACAGCAACGCCAGCCTGTGCTGTAGGTAGATGCTAGATCCAAGTGGGCTAAAGGACCTCTTCTGATGTCTAGCCCATGTGACCAGTCACCTGATCAGAGGAAGGAGTCAATGTTTCCTCCGTTTTTTCTGTCCCGATCACAGCAGTGTGATTATAATATTTATAAAAGAGGAGGGCGCAAATGTATTTTTTGCAGGGGGACGCCAGACATGCTAGCACCAGCCCTGGTTATTGGAATAAAGAAAACAATAAATATTATTAATCACTGTCAGTGTTATTCTCAGTTGCTTGTAGGAGAATGGTTAAGCTGCTATAATGAGTACTCAATTAAAAATGCTGGTTTTTATTATGGAAACTGTTTCTTAGATTTCTTCCACTAAACTCAAGCACTTTATAGAAATATGTATATCCACAGTATACAGTATAGTGCAGTAGCTGATAAATAATATAAATGTTGGTGTCCAGGTGTCAAAAACAAAAATATATATTTGGATCCGCTGCACTTCTGGTCATATTGAATGATATGGGTTGTGAAGTCTAAAGCTAGGTACACACTACCACAATTTTCCCAGCTGCCAACAAAGCAGTCTGATAGCTGGTGAAACTTCCTAATTATTTATTTATTTAACTTATTTATTTATTAACAGGTTTTATATAGCACCATCAGATTATGCGATTTACAATTTTAACAATCGTAAAAAAGACTGGGTAGGTAAGAGGGCCCTGCCTGCATTCTTATACTCCAGAGTACACTAGGGATTGATATATAAGGGCAAGTGCTAAATATCACACAATGGACCAGCCAGATTGTATGGTAAATGTACTCAGTTTTGTATGATCCAGTCACACAGCAGTGTTAGTAGCATGAGTGAGAGTAATTTTAGTATGGAAAGAAAAGTTTACAAGTTTGTCTTAATCATGTAACAGAAAGGAAAAGAAAATAGCAAAGTAGTTGTACACAGGGTAGACAAATGTTGGCAAGCTTGTATAAAGATATGAGTTTTAAGGTAGCCCTTGAAAGTTTGGAGAGTAGAGGATAGCGTTAATGGGTGAGGAAGGTTATTCCAGAGAGTGGGTGCAGCCCAGGAGTAGTCCTGTAACCAGGAATCAGAGCATTTGTTTATGGTAGAGAAGAGCTGTATGTCTTATGAAGATCAGAAGGAGAGAGCTAGGGTATATCTTGAGGATATGTATGTGGGTTCAGTCTTGTTGATGGCTTTGCATGTTAGCAAAAGGATATTGTATTTGATTCTGTAATATACAGGCAACCAATGTAAAGAATAGAGATTAACAAAGTGGACCAGCTCCTGATGAATGTTTTGCAAGGAAAATCAGACTTGCTGCTACATGCAATATAGACAGTAGGGGGGTCATTTTATAACATGGGAGTCCAATAAGTAGAGCATTACAATAATCAGTCTTTGGTGAGATATATTAGTTTTTTCTGGAAATATTTTTTAGATGTATGTAACAGGATAGAAAAACAGATTTTTATGTGGGGTTGGGAACAAACCCAAGGCAGCCTTCCCGACCTCACTCTACCATCCTTATTGTGTTGGTCTCATTGGGCCTGATCCAGACTACGCTCGTGTGCGTTTTTACAATGGTCGTAAGCATAAAAATGGCCATTTGTACTTACTGCGTATGCAGTGAGGCATTTAAATTGTACAGTATGGGCGTGCTAAGCGTTGTGACTACACAAGGAGCTTATGGCCACCCGCAGTTACAATCAGAAAAGTTAGGGTAACCAGGAATCAGAGCATTTGTTTATGGTAGAGAAGAGCTGTATGTCTTATGAAGATCAGAAGGAGAGAGCTAGGGTATATCTTGAGGATATGTATGTGGGTTCAGTCTTGTTGATGGCTTTGCATGTTAGCAAAAGGATATTGTATTTGATTCTGTAATATACAGGCAACCAATGTAAAGAATAGAGATTAACAAAGTGGACCAGCTCCTGATGAATGTTTTGCAAGGAAAATCAGACTTGCTGCTACATGCAATATAGACAGTAGGGGGGTCATTTTATAACATGGGAGTCCAATAAGTAGAGCATTACAATAATCAGTCTTTGGTGAGATATATTAGTTTTTTCTGTAAATATTTTTTAGATGTATGTAACAGGATTGAGAAACAGATTTTTATGTGGGGTTGGGAACAAACCCAAGGCAGCCTTCCCGACCTCACTCTACCATCCTTATTGTGTTGGTCTCATTGGGCCTGATCCAGACTACGCTCGTGTGCGTTTTTACAATGGTCGTAAGCATAAAAATGGCCATTTGTACTTACTGCGTATGCAGTGAGGCATTTAAATTGTACAGTATGGGCGTGCTAAGCGTTGTGACTACACAAGGAGCTTATGGCCACCCGCAGTTACAATCAGAAAAGTTAGGGTAAGGTTTGCAGGGCGTAGAGTAAGTACAACCAAAGGTAGTGCCTATGGAAGTGCATCGTAGCTATGCTGGTGTAAATACACTACGCACACGAGAGTTTCATGAGCGTAGGTCTGGATCAGGCCCATTGTCTTTGCAAACCATCCAATACTATTATCGGCCATCTCTGGGTCTGCATTCTGACAATTATTTTTGTATAGTTTGTACCTGGCCTAACATGTGACTGATTTTCTTCAGGGTTTCCTACAAAGAGATAATGGACATTCACCAGTCCCACTAGTCCTCAGGATATGAACTCGAAATTTTTAGGGTTGTCCCGCAAAATAAAAAAATTCCAAATTAGTCACAAAAATAACTTTTTCCCGTTGTTATTTTAGAAGCAAAGATGATTGCTGATACCTAGGCATCTTTTTCTCTGGTATCCGATCATCGGAAAATAGGGCTTAGGAAGTGCCCACAATGGCAATATAACCTTCGCTTAAGTGTTATCCAGTATTTCTTTTTCAACAGTCCATTTTAAAACTGCCATCATTTATTGTTCAGGAAAACATAAAACAGATAAGGAAATTGTAGCTTTGTTGTGACTTTAATATTATTGCCATTTATGTTAAATTATGTATGTGTTGTGTCCAGGAAGATAACTGTTCATTGCTTCCAGTATAGTTCTCTATTATATATTTCTCTGTATTCAAAAAGGTCATTACCTTAAGTGCTAAACCATTCAATCATGCCTTCTAACAAATCCAGCCTGACTCTGTAAAACACATGAGTTGAAAGCAGGATATGCTGCAAAAAGTAATTGCTTGCTTTACAAAGACAGACTGCTGTCAACTGGGCACCAATGCAGACACATGTTTTTATATATTTAGTGAGATATCTTGCTCCATAACACTAAAACTAAATGAACAGTCTCACAGCAGTAAATGGTTAAGGAGAGAGATGAGTCTTTTATCAGCTGTAGCAGCATACAATAGCATGCATACATTGCTGTATATAAGACACAGCTTTAAGAAGCAAGCCATTCATTTCAAGGGTGACTATTATTTGTCTTTTATGCTACAGGCCGGAATTTAGTTGCTTGTTGCTTTATTCTCCTTATGCAGTTAACCATCAGCCTCCACTGTTTGTCAATCCTTGTTCTTACCAGTGATCAATGACAGTGCTTTGGATAGGACATTTCTATAGAATGGCAAATGATTGGTAGGGAGCATCTTAAGACCAGGATTCTTCCTATCAAAATGAATTTCATCATTTATAGACTCAGTAATCTAACAAAGCTGTTTTTTAAATTCTCTTTTAATAACCTAGAACAATTGATTACATAAATTAAAAACATGTGTTAATATCTGTACTATTTACTACAATGCATTTCTTAGGTTGTATTGACAAAGGACTTCAGACAAAACACCTTATTTCCATGTGATCATATAGTATTTGAAATCTGAGCATGTGCCAACTGAAACACAATCTGCTCGATCCAGACTTCCAACAAATGACAGATTTGACAGCTCCCAAAGGGGTGGGCACTTGCACTTGCAAGTGGACAGACATAGTATTACCATGTACAGTATAGGCGTGCTATCACACAGTGTACCGCTCCACATTTCTGATCAGATCTTCCGTCATTTTTGGACTAATTAATCACTATCCTTTCTTTAAAGTGAGCCTTATGTGCCGAGCAATCATTACCGCTTGCGAAAGTCTTTTGTGAAGACGAAATGCGTTGCTGTGTTTACTATATACCGCTTGTCAATTCTTAATTCTCTATTTCAAACTTTCAAAATAAAATGAAATGCTTTAATTAACATCAGGACCTACACGGGAAGCTTGAAAGACTAAGCCGAACAGCTAAAGTGCCTCTGACATCCAACTCTGTGACAGTCCACCCAGAGTTGCTACGAGTGGGACTGATACTTATTGGAATGTGGAGACTTGGAGAGATCTCTAAAAATCATCCCTAAAGACTGGGTAACTACTCAATATTCTATCGGTTTATCATTTTATTTATATTGCTCATCTCTTCATTCTTTTGAAACCGATTTATTGGCATTTGGTTATGGCAGTGGTATTAGTTATATGAATTTATGATTTATTCACTACAGAATTTTGATTGCTATTTTAAATCATTATTATTATCTTTTATATAAGTGTTATAAGTGTTTATTATATCAGCGTTTTAATTTTTCTCAGTTCTTGCAAGGTGTATATATATTTTTGAAATAATTGTGTATAGCATAATAGCGCTGCCTTCCTTTTTTGGACTTTGTATTTTTTTCTGGAGGAGGTCCCTGTCTGGCAGCAACAGTCTGCTAATTGGTTAAGCCCTGGTGTTCTATTTCTCTGTTTTAGGGTATTGGCGTCGGAACGTCATCTGTGCAAGGGGATTAGTTAGCAGCATTCCAAATACAACAATATTGGATCTTTGAATTCAGTCTTAAGAGTGCAAGTAGAGGTCAAGCTCCTTTTTTTTAATAGCTCTTAAACTTCTTTTTATATTAGGATATAGAAATTACAATACATTCATTACATGTCAGGTAGAAATATATGACCCATTAAGGAAAATTTAAATGCAAAAATGTATGTAATGGGGACTGTTTTAACTCAAGCCATCTTAACTAGGTTGCTACAAACCGCTGAGAGAACTCTGTGGATAATGTGAGGATGTCATCTGTCTCCATGTAGCCCTCCACATTAGCTAGTCCTTCAAAGATTGGGAAAGTAGGCTCTTCACTTTCCAATGTAAGGGGATCATGACTTTTGCTGCATAATTCAGGTGCTTGAGGAGGGATTTTTTTTATAGCATTTAAGCAAAATAGTTAGTAGGAGAGGATATAGAATTTGGACCCTCCATTATTCCGCAATGTTAGGGCTGCCTCGCCATTTGTGTATGAAGGTTCCCGTTGCACTGAAGTACCTCCAGCAATGTTCAGGACATACAATGTATTTAGGATGGCACTTTTTACCAGCACTTTAAGATCTTAAACTTGGTCTCGACTACTGCAAGTCTAGGAGAGGCCACATAGGCAGCTGCAAAATTATATAGACTTTTCAAACTCCTGAGGTGCCTGTGGGAGATATTTATTCCACTCCTATGAATGTCAGAGAGGAGATGTGAACAACAATCTAGTAGAATCTTTTAGATATGAGTTAAGGAGTTGAGGTTGTCTCCACTCCATGGATGTGCCAGAGTTTTTGTTGGACTTGGTTAATCCCAGAAGTAGGTCCAGAAGTCTTAAGAGGAAAGGAAGAACTTCTAGCATGCCTCCTTGAAGAAGAGTATGTTATTTCCTTGCACCAACTGACCTGCTCTGTTGCATCCTGCTGCAATGTATTTGTGAAGATGCTGGAGGAAAGACCTGGGGAGAATTCTTTGTTGTATGTGAGAGGTGTGAGAACAGAGTATGGTTTTGTTCTCTATTGTGTACTAGTTTGTTCCTAAGGGTAGCACCGGGTTTTCATTAAGATAAGTGGGCTTCCGTAGAAAAATGGTTTGAGTGGTATACTATGAAATCTTATCAGTAACTTGTTGTTTTAGGGGCAGGTGGAGAACATCTTAGTGTTAGTTCAGTAGTTGTATTATTTTTTTGTCTGTTCTTGTCACTGCTTTCTCACTGCTCCCATCTTTTAATTAGAATAAATCAATAAACACAATTAATTATTTAATGAATTAATAATTAGTTTACATAAAATATGTACAGAGGTCTTTGTCTATTAATTTTGTTTGCCAATGGAGTGTTGTGGTTGAGTTTTTGGAAATATGAGATTTTGATTTGGCATGTTAATTTATGTCAACTTTTAGCAACCTATCGTACAATGGATATTTAAAACATGCACAAACTGCGGCTGGATAAGAATCATGAGTATTTCGACCACAATTTTTGGATAAAAGCAGGTTTTAAGACAGGTTTATGCCAAAGGACAATTTCCTCTTTACACTATAGGAATCTTTGTGAAAGGACAGTCCAGCTTTATAGTATGTGGGACCACATCATCATCATTAGAAATTACACCAGGACTTGAGTAAGTGCATACTGATACACTTCTTATTGTAGCTGTAATTATTTGTGGGTGCTACTTTTCTAGGCATAGCCAAGATGCACTGAAAAAAAACCACATCAAGGGGTCTACACACAGCTCTGAAAAAGCCCCAGTGTGCTAAACACTTCAGGGTAAAATCAATTTGGCCCATAGACAGCAGTCTGCGTGAAGTGGGCGTATTCCTGTATGGTAGCGGCTGAAATCAACTTAAAAAACCCTATGGGAGGTCTAAAGTTTGTGGCTACCTTCCCTTTGCAAGGGTAAACTAACTGCACTAAAACTCCCTATCCTGAAGCTGTCACAAATTGAAACCCGCTCAGTAAAAAAAATTGAAGAAAGGACAGAAACAGTGCTGGGAAGCTATTAAATCCATTCTAGCTCACACTATGGCTTAGATATGAGAGCTATTGGAATTACAATTTTTTTTATTTATTTACAACTCTAAAAAATACATAAAAACTTCTAGTTCAAAAAGAAGGGGGAGGGGCATCAGGGCTGTATATATGTGGTACACCTGGGGGTTGCAGGGAGTGGGAAGCAAGTTTTGATTAATAACAATGATGTTGCTCTCACGCCTTCGTGGGACTATGCAGTTAGCATAGGTCTCGTGCTCAGAGTTGAGTACATGGTGGCGTGAGAGATACAGGCACCAGTCAGCTGGTGGAGGCACGTTGTGTAATGCAAGGGTGGACTTTTGGAAGGATCTATGAAATGTGTGATGCATAAGAAAAGGGGGTTGAGAGTCAGTTGGTGAGTGCGGTTAGGCAGAGCAGAAGTGATACCGGAGCTGTTAGAGAGAGTTGGTAGCTGTAAGAGCAGAAGTGGCAGTGGTGAATTAATGGGAAGAGTGACAGCAGAGTCGGTGCAGCAGAGTGTTGGTGGGGAAGTAACGGAGAGAGTGTCAGCGGAGTTGGTGCAGCAGAGTGTCGGTGGGGAAGTAACGGAGAGAGTGACAGCGGAATCGGTGCAGCAGAGTGACGGTGCGGAAGTAACGGAGAGAGTGATAATGGAGTCGGTGCAGCAGAGTGGCGGTGGGGAAGTAATGGAGAGAGTGTCAGCGGAGTCGGTGCAGCAGAGTGTTGGTGGTGAAGTAATGGAGAGAGTGACAACTTATTTCATTGTTCAAAACTAAGTTTTCTGCTAATCTGCAATAATCAGTAAATATCAATTAAAATCAAATGTAATTTGCTAAAAACTAGTGTGAAGTTACTTTGGGTTTTCTTTCATTGGCTCACCTCTCTGCAATCTAAAGAAAAATATCCGTAACATCATTTGAGTAATTTCGAACCTTTATCCAATAACAAAAGGCGGGTATCACATATATATCTCTCCTCTTCACCAGTCCCAGTTTGCCAACTCTACAGTGTAGCACTACTGAAAAGCTGAGAGCAGTCTAACAGAGTTGGGAGAGTGCCTTTACAGGCCAGAGCCCCCTTGCAACCTTCCAGGAGTTTTCCATTGACTCTTTTGGTATTAAATATTGCAATATTCCAGGAGTCGTCTTGTAGACTGTCCAGGAAAGTGTCAAGTACACTAAGCAGAGATGTTCATTATTGTCTTTTTATTATTATTGTGTTTCAAACTACTCATTTTATAAAATGGATTTACTAACCCTTCTTACCGTACACAATGCTGAATTAAAGAACATTTAACTGTAAATGGATTCCTGATTGTTACAGTCTGCTTGTGGTCACTGGATCAGATCCAGATTTAATAATGTCAGCCTATTTATGCGTGCTTTGTCCGTAATTCAGGTTTTGTGAGCACACGGATGTTACACATTGGAACTCTGAACGTATGGAACTGGTCTCCATATATTTAGAGTTCCATACAAAAGGGTGTGACAGTTACGTTAGATTATATGCAGTGTGGGCAGGGGAGGTATGTAAATTGAACAGTGTGGGCTGGGTTAGGTACATCCGTAGTCTGAGCGTTCCTCACACACAGCGATGCATGCTGACAAGTAAAGGTTGAGAGGTGAGGGTCATGGGAGTGTACTAGCAACTTGCATGTGGACTTTAGCAGCTCCGTGTGTGCAGAAAGTGCACTTACATCTGGATCAGGCCTGCTGTTTGTAACGTTAGCTTCTCCATTATAGTACAGGGAAAACTGCTTGTAGACTGCAGACAGACTCCTTATCCTGTCATTACAGTAATGAAACTGCTAGAACTAACACTGATATAAGTACAGTAATAATGGGGACTGCTAGCGATAGCTGAAGGGGTTAGGTTTGCTATGTGGCATAATAGCACTAGGCCACTATGAGCTGTCACAGGATGCAAACAAGTAGTAATGGAATAATCTGTCACAGTTTGCTCCCTTTTGCAGTCACAAGATAGCGGCATTTCCTTCAAAAACCCTACCCTAGCTGAAAATCTATTCCTGCATGCACAAATGTATTATAAGTACAAATGCCAGTATGAACATGGCAAAGATCTGACAAGATAATCACTAGCATACTTTAAATAAATACTATAATCAAGAGAGAGCTTTTCATAGCCAAAGCTGACCCTGGTAAATTTGTAGGACAAGGCACAATGCCCAGTTTAAAATAGAATTACTGATAGGATGATTGCAGTGATGGCTACTACCACAATATTTCCCTAATCCCTACAGTGCAGCAATTTCTAGAAACAGCACATAATCCTCTATAAAACATAATGAATCAGAGGCTGCGTTATTTGTTGTAACTGTGGTTTGTTTCTTCAGGTTGTTAATCATACAACTACTTATAGTACAAACATAGTGCGGCAGTGATACTAAGGTACACTGAATTACCCATTACTAACACTGTGGTGCAGAATGCAGTTGGGTGGAATCTTGTGGGGGAGATGAATTGTCTGTCTCCCAAAGAGATTAATACCTAACGCCATGTTAAGTTGGTGTTAGCATGTACAGCAGCACTCCAAACTTACTATGCTTTGAGAGTTTTCTACATACCACCAATATTTAGTAAATAAAGACCCTGCCAGTCACTGACTGCTTAAAACTCTTGTTTCTGACTGGTGTCTCCTCTGTGGATGCAAGGTGGATGGCAGCTTCCGGCCCTCTCTCTACTGAGACCCATAGCAGTCGAACCCCCGGTATTCATGGTAATTATGCCACCCGACAGGGATGAAACTGTGTTGCAGAAAAGCGGGCGTAGTCACCTAAGATGTCTCTGCCTTTGCCCCTTTAGTGCTTTTCAATTTTTTGTTATTGTTAAATTAAAGAAAAAAAGTGAAAATCCCTTTAGTGAAACACTAGAATTAGGCCCCTAAATATCTATAGATGTGGTGGGAGTCCCTGCTACGAGGGCTGTCTTTCATCGGCTCTTCATCGGCTGTCTCTATTTCGAATAGCAGCCATTTTAGATTTTATTTCAGAATGGATGAGTATGTTGATCAGCATACTCACCCATTAATTTTTGGAAGCAAAGATGGACCTGCCGCAGGAGAGGTGAGTGACCTTTACGGGGACTTTTAGGTTAGGTTCTTGGGAAGGGATGGTTAGGGTTAGACCCATGGAAGGGGAGGGTTAGGGTTGGGATCAGGCTGTGGGCAAAGGAGACTTAGGATTAGGCTGCATGGAAGGGAGGGTTAGGGTCAGGCTGTGGGGAAGGGAGGTTATAGAGTAATGTAAGGGGAGGTTTAGGGTAAGAATTAGGGAAAGGGTTAAGGGTACTTACCATTCAGAGCACCGTGTTCTGTGCTCCGGGGATCAATTGCTTTGCTTCTGTGAGGTAGAAGCAATCGCTTTCCCAGCCAGTTCGAAACAGGGCCGTTTGCCACGGGGACTCACACCCCTATATATGTGGCCAAAAGGGTCATCAATTGCATTTTAGCTGTGATGTTCAGAACCACTCAAAGACCTTTGCAGAAAGATATCTTCCACCTTGTAAAAATGTCCTTTTCTATCGGAAAGGAAATCATAAACAAACCAACTATGCCAACTATGCTTAATGAAAATATCAAAGACTTATGGCAGGACTTATCTCTGAATCACTGCCAGGATGGTTCCTATTGGAGGTTAGTAGTGACAGTAGAGAAACTTAGAAGCCGTAACTGTAAGTGAATGAAATTTAATGGATTAACAATTTAAGTCTATGACACTGGCACTGATAAATAATTGCTATGGGAAGTGAAAAAATAGGGCCCTATGAGTAATAAGTGAAAACGAATGTTATCCACAGAAGCTGCAATATCATAATATTATGTTTTCAAACATCTGAAAGGGGTCTAGTTCATGTCATGTTAGTGATATTGATAACTACTGAACATGACTGCTGCTCTCTTTTTAAAATGGAGGAATTGTCTTATTACAGATATTGCACATATTGGAACAGAAGTTAGGGGCTAGCCTAAAGCAGGGGCAGGGCAGGTGAGCATTGGGCAACTCAGTAAAGTATATAGTATATTGTGAAATAAAGCTCCTATTTATATGCGCTGACACATAATTCTATATAGGGCCTATATAGGGATTCAGGCCTTCTTGCGTTTTACATAGAGGGGAGTGAACTCATCAGTGCACAGGGATATGTTAATGTCACATGATTTTTTATTTCATGTGAATAGGAGTAAAATATTTATGGCCCCGACCCACGGCTACTTCCGAGAGGGGAATTACGTACTGCTCATGCACACAACTTTCTTACGTCATTGTACGCCGGCTCTTATGAAAAAGTTGCTTTCCCAGCCATTACGCATATCATATCTCTGCCGTGAAGGCAGAGATAGACATGCTAATGAGGGAACGGGACGGGGGAAGCCCCTTTTACGATCAGGTATGCAGCCGTAAGGCCGCATACGTGATCATAAAAGTTAAGATGGGAATCTGGACACATAAGATTTCCTACCGACAAAAGGGAGTGCATGGGTCGTGCACTCCCCGCTACGATGCCGGCCATAATTACCTCGGGCGGCCATAAGGCGCCCGCAGGTCTGGATCCGGCCCTACATTCTTAATGTACAGTTAGAATTTTTTCTCTGAATGTCAGAAACACAATGTCATATATGAAAATGTGTGACATGTAGCGTTTAATATCAAACAACAATGATACATAAATCAAGTCAACTCTACAAAGAGGCTTGAGTTTTATTTTCGAACACTTATTTATCACAGCTGTCTCGAAAAATGTATGCAAGCCATGGAGTTGTCAGCTTAATAAATAGCCCAAATAAATTTATAACATCATATGTGTCACATTAAACAAATGCATATCAAATAAAATCTTTTCTAAATGAATACAAAGGACTTTTTATTACATGCAGACATAAATGTAAACAAATTAGAATTTAAAAATTAAACTAAATGTGACAGGAGAACAATTCACCTCAATGTACTGCAGACAATTAAAAATATACGTTTTACATTTTAACATTTGCTCAGTCAGGACCTGATTCACAGTTAAGAAGCTGCTGCTATTTCTGTGTGTTTTTTTAAGAACGGTTAAACAGAGCATGCGTATTACCTTTATTTATGCAATCTACGTAGGATTTAAGAAGGGTGATCCCTAAAGAGCGATTTACAAAGCCATTCGTAATGAGATAAGTAAGAAGGGGCATGCTAGGCCACGTTAAGAAGGAAGTTAAGAAAAGTGGGTGTTGGAAGGCATTTAAATGGGGAAGACAGCGCGCGATTTGCTAGGTACTTTAGCAATTTAAGAAGAGACAAGCAAAGGAAGATAAGGCTGCCTTTGGTCTTCTTAAGTCGGTTAAGAACGAAAACAAGGGCATTGCCACGTGTAGAATTGTTCACTCTTTTCTCCTTCTTAACTGTGAATACGGTCCTCATTTTCTAAGTAACATTAATGAAAATGGCAGATGATTGACCAAAGAATGTATAGGAGAAAAAATACCTCACTGTAACACAGCACTTAACCTATTGGATTGCCATAAAGGGATCTCCA
>WWET01003313.1:23408-37901 GCA_011038615.1 Limnodynastes dumerilii | reverse complement strand
GGAAAGAGATAAAAATAAATAAACAAATGTATTATTGCAAATCCAGCATAAAAACATAAACATGTATAAAACCATGATTGGCGCAGTGGAAATCAGTGGAAATCAGACTCGGTGCAGCCACATCTCCTGGGACTCCATCTTGTGCGTCTCCACTCCAGCCCATCGATATTACCATCTCCCTCGGGTAGGAGTTTGAGTTCCACTGCGCCACCCATGTTTTTAGTCATGTTTATGTTTTCTATGCCAGATTTACAATAATATTATGTGTCTATTTCTTTATATCTTTTTCCGTTTTATTGGACTGCTATGGTGACAACAAGAATTCATCTATTTACTTAGAGGGACCTCTGGATTTAAGGACCTTAATGATATATTGCACCTTGCACCTTATATTGGACACGGATTCTTTTTGGACTTGTTTTTTTATTTGATACATAGGCTCTATACCAGCCTGATTACCTTGTATTGGTATTATTCATTGGTTACATTCACTCTGCCTTACAACCTCCAATGCATCCTGTGTAAAATGAGGACACAGTAGAAGCCTGAATAGTAGAGAGAGTGCTAAGCATGCCCTTGCTCTACTATTTACATACTTCCCACTTTGCATCCTGCCCTGTCATAACAAATGGTTCCCAGTAAACAAGGGTGGATCCAGGGGATACATAATTGTAATGGGAGTGCAGCTCATGAACATGCACAAATGCAAAAAGAGGGTGTTTTTTGAAACTGATTATCATAAAAAGCTCCATTTTCAGAAGTATGAAACTGGTTCAAAGTAAGCAGAGAGCTTTTGGAATAACGGCTCTGAGCTCTCCCTTTACTGATATAGGCTCCTAGGTCCGGATCCAGACCCCCACACATGTTCCGTACGTGTAGGGGTCTTTCCGTCCGCACGAGCGGTGCAGAACAAGTGTGACTCACGTTGCTATAAGGCAAGCCTTAAATCATACTTGCGAATCAGCGGTCCGTCCATGCATGTACATGCCCACCTTAGCAGGCGGAGGGAAAGCATTGCTCCTTTGATCTTAAAAGCCATCCGAACTAAGTTCTGTACGATGGTTGTTACGTTAGTTAAAACTAACGTAACATCTAGAGGGTGCATGCAGTCCATTCAGTTCACTTACGCACATAGCATGCGTACATGGACAAGCGTTATCATGTCTTGATCCGGCCCCTTGTGTTTCTTTCTCATTCTGTCATAATAAAATGCTAAGAGCTGCAAGTCTGTGTTTGCTAAAACTGTTTACCATCCTAAAATGTTGAAATGGATGTAAAACAGGTAAGAATGATGTTGTCTGGTTGATATTTATAAGCAACTAGAGGAAAAACTATTGCTGTAAATAACAAACACTCACTTAATATAAATCCTCTACTCTCCAGCAGCTATCTTAGAACTGACCAAGTCCAAAAAAGAACAGAAATAGGAAAAGAGAAGCACCTGGGGATAGATTTACTAAGCTGCAGGAAAGGAAACTTTCCTATGATATACTAGAGAATGACAGCTAGTCTGATTGGCTGCTATGGGCAACATCTCCAATTTTCCAATCCCACAGTTTAGTAAATCTGGCCCTCGGAGGGTAGAAAGAATTGTATTAATAAAAACAGAATTCTAAAATCACTGTTAAAAATCACATAAAATTGGGAGCAACAGTATCAAAGTACTGACCATATAACTTTCAACAAATCAGTAGGGAAGTTAGATATAAAATGTCACATATCCGGACATTTCTTTATAATTTAAAAGAAAAATGCAGGATTGCTGCTTTGATCACTGGAAAAATGAAAAACATAAGAATATCTGGCAAAGTAAGTGCACATTGTATTACATGATTTGTTGTCAGTTCAGCTCGGTACATAAACCATTTAATTATATAAACAACTGAATATCACAGATTGGCAAAACTCAAACTGGCAACACATATTGTACTGTGTAGTCATTACAGTGTGTTTATATACTTAGGGATTCACCGCCCCCATACACATTTAATTCAGCAAAATAGCAGAATATCACAAGTCCTTGTAATGCTGTTCTTTAAAGCTACTTGGTGCATATACATATTGTGAAAAAAAAATCAAGAAAAGTATGTATGGAAGGGTTATATAACCATTACTTTGAGAACAGATTTCCAAGTATTATAGTAATAGGTTTCCTGATGAAATTGTTTTTCTTTTCTCCATGAAATGTAATTGCAAAAAATATAATTTTATTTAATTTATAATCAGAAGTTTTATTTTTCCCATAAATTTCATTCTTGATGTGGTCAAACAAACCAGTCCATTACATGTGTGTTTGTCCAATATAAGAACAGATGTCTCTGCCTTGCCAAGCTCAGGATTTTGGCAATGTAAATTAATTGTTGTTCTTTCTCTGTTGTGCCCTCTACTGGAGCTGATTGGGACAGGGACTTCCTTTCTTAAAATGTAAGTAGTTTAACCTGGTAACTGCTTCTGTTAAACTAACAAGGTAGGTTACTCACTTTGACACACTTGGATTGCTATGTAGCATTTGATTGATTTGAGCATTCTTTTCCTATCGAGACTACAGTTATTTTCATGGGTAGTAATGCAGTATTATCTTTTGTCAATTTGTTGAGTTGAAGTAGAATTCATTTTCTCATGCTCCTTTCATAAAGAATGCCAGCGGTTATTCACACAATATCGATTATGTCTTTGTAACAAGAAGAAGATCAGAAAGAATTTTGGTCCAGAAATAAATCATCATGATGAGAGAAATGCTTCATCCCTGAATGGGACACTAATGGGATTCATATTTTGGAAGTACATTTCTTCAGATCTGTCAGGGATATACAGGCACTTTATTATGACGGTACCCACTGAAATCTAATCTTGTATACTATGTTTTTCAACCATAAAATATACTAAGCAATTTCCCACTTTACCAATACCATAATAGTCTGAAGTCAACCTGAAAAATTCCAATATCAAATTTAATTAATGGCTAAGTGGTTTAAACTGCTTGAATATCCTTCTTATGTCATCTGATGCTAGATTAATACCACAGAAATACAAACCCTTTAATAAGGATATATTATAATATAAGCTGAGTATGAGTTGAGCTAAGAAAAAGCACTTCTCAGCTCTAATTCTGCCCTCCCCCCCATCACATGTTTTTCTCAGTCTTTGGATCAACCCCTATGCTGGCTGCACTAATACAGTAACTCTAAATTGAATGCACTTCCTACTTCAGTTATAAATTCAGGTGATAGCTTTAAGAATATATATTGATTTCCCCATTTTTTGCCATGTTGTAACAATAAAAACAACTATTTTAGAAAACATATTGCACCTAAAGCTACTGGACAATAGTTAGAATAGCAGAGAACATCTTAGTCTTGTTGAGTTCTGAGCAAATATGGCAGATATCACATGTCTTGGATATTGAAACAATTCTGAAACCATTACAGAGATTGTGGTATGAGATTTAAGGGATTTTAAATCTGCAAATTATTAATTCTACTTGAATGGACGCCATAATTTCCCTTCAATGTGTTTGATAGATATTATTCACTTTATAATGTCCATTATTCACAAAAGAATAATGAGGCCGATCCTGAGGAACAGCTCGTACGTAATTCCCGTGTTAAAGGTTGGGCGCACGATGCCATAACGAAAGTTACGTACGCTGGCTCATATGAAAAAGGGGCTTTCCTGTGAAGGCGGAGATAGACATGCTAATTAGGGGACAGGGCGGGGTAAGCCCCTGTTATGATGAGGTGATCGTAAAAGTTAAGGTAGGAATCTGGACACATAAGTGACAGCAGGGAGTGCACGGGGCGTTATGATGCCGGCCGTAATGACCTCAGGCGCCCGTAAGGTGCCCGTATGTCTGGATCTGGCCCAAAATCAGTAAATCAGAGCTAGAAATCTGATTCTCTCATCTTTTCCATGTATTCAGATTTTGCCTTCTGGACATGCATGCACATCCTAATCAGAGTGCATTCTGACATATCCACATTGAAGAGCAATGAGATCTGTGGATGCAGTCCAACATACTGTACCTATCTTTCACATGGTCTATTTGTATAGGGGGAAGAGGGGTTGTTTTTGCATGCAGGACAATAATAAAGATTTTCTTACTGCACACAAATACTGAGCAGCTTGAATTTTTACTCTTACTTAGAGCTTTGCTAGGAAATGCTACCTCCCAACTCTAATAGTTTGCTACCTCTCAACCCTAATAAGTTTGTCTACTCCTGCAGTTCAACATAGTTTTGTAGAAGTATATAATCCCACCTGTTTTTTGCTGTTACTCTGAATCCAGGTGTGAAATAAGATTCATAGTTTTCATCTATAGAATCAATAACCCATTCATACTAGACAAACCCTAATGTGTACATATACTTTAATTTGTTTTCTAAGATTCACTTTTAGTATCAAGGAATAGCTAATGTTACAAGCTGCAGTTTAGCAGCAGCGTGTAATGGTGTCACTGTGCTGCTGCAGGGTACTCGGTCCTGGTTTCCTCTGGTTACCTCGCAGCTGGGAAGCCCTAGCTGAAGTTTTGGCTGTGTGCTTTCTGCAGCCAATGGGGATGTGGCTCTTCCCTTAAATAGCTGTCTCCTAAAAGCCTTCTTGCTGATCATAGCTTCTAGCTCCTAGTGTTTCTGTCTGTGCTCCTGTTGTGAATTTATATTCAGTCTCTGATTCTGAGTGCCCTGACTTTTCCCTGCTGTGCCCTGGCCTCCTGCCTTGCCTCCATTGTTGTTACCTGGTGTGAGTGAGTTTCCTGCTGTTAGTTGTTTGCTGTTAGTTGTTTGTTGGTATTGTCTGTCTTTATCCAGCCTTGTGCTGGTACTGTGTATCTCTATTTGCGTATATATATACTTTTCCCTGCCATGTCTCTCCTTTGTGCCCTGGTCTCCTGCCTTGCCTCCATTGTTGTTACCTGGCGTGATTAAGGTTTCCTACTGTTAGTTGTTTGCAAGTCCTTGCTTGGTATTGTCTGTCTTAATCCAGCCTTGTGGTGGTACTGTGTGTCTCTTTCTGCTCATATATATATCTCCAGCCTCATTCTGGTTCTGTGCTTATTATCTGTGTTTTGTGTTGCAATCTGCACTACTCTGATTACCTCCACCTGTCAATTTGTTCAGTCTGCTGTTTTTCCTTTTGTTCCTCTGAATACTTTGCCTTTGAGCTTACCTCCTGTACCATTCTGTTTATGACAGTCTGCCTGTATACATACCTTGCTCTCCTCTGTGTGAGTTCGGTTCAAGGGGGCCGTGATCTGCTACTGATTTCGCAGACAAATCCATCCCCACAATCAGGGTCTCTGGTGAACACTGGCCAGTAGTTAGACTCTGCACTGCGGGGTTCCAACAACGTAACAGCTGAATAGCCATTAAATCCTTATCTTAATAAACAATAGCAGTATTGCGGATCATACAACCTAATCATTATCTAAAAAGAACTAAGACACCTCTTTTTATTTTGTTCTAGAATACAACAAGGCAAATGATCTATTTGATATCTCATTAAAACCACAGCAGATGATAAAATTGTAAAACGCTAGTATTATGATGGCGCTATATAAAAATCTGTTAATAAATAAATGATAAGATCTATATATTTCCAATGGTTAATCATTTGTTTTAATTTTCCTGTCTTAATGTGTATAAAGTACCACTTTACATCGCATGTACATTTCACTTGTGAACATAAACAATATTATGGCTTAGAAAAAATCTGAGAAAATTTGCATGTATTGGCTTATTTCTTAATAATAAATACCTACTTACCTAAACTTCTTTCTTGTTTATGACTTTTCTACAATGTATTATTAGAAAATGTTTAATTATTGAAACCTTTAATAACATCCATATAAGCTTGAAAATATTATTATTATTATTATTATTATTATTATTATAATATTATTATATGCAAAAGGTGGTAATAAATGATACATCTTATTGGCATAGGTAAGTTTAAATAAGGCTATTGCTGTTTTTACTGTACAGTGATGTGACATTGTGTGACAACATAAAAGTCATTGTCACTTTCTAGACAATTTTGTGCTGCTTTACTGCTGTTTGGAAGGTGTCATTGTCTTATGACAAGGACAAAATGACAGCATGATCATCACAGCCAAGACCTGAATGCAAAAAAAGCTATATGCCTGGACAAAGCTCATTTCAAGTCTTTAAAAAAATATGGATATACAGTAAACACTAATCTAGGCAGAAAAATCAATAACTATGGGCCAGAGCGAGAATTTCATATTGAATTGAAATCAATGCAGTTCAGTTGGATAGTGAATGCTTTCCACAGTGGGCTTGCGTGGAAATCCATGCAAACCGGTTGCAACCTATTTTTTTTCTTGCTATAGTACTGTAACAGGAATGGAACAGATCCAGACTTCGGCATAAGGGGTGTTTTCAGATCACAGGGATTGTAAAATGCACACATGTACGTGTACATTATTTAGTCTGCGCGCTATCACCTTCTCCCTCCCCAAATACGTGTAAACTAAAGAAGTGTGATTGAGACACTTCACAGAAGGCAGCAGCCGGACTTATACCCACTGTCCCTGCAGAGATTTGGAGCGCTGAACTTGTTCCTAAAATGCACACATGCATGAGTCGTATTTCCAGCACCTATCTGGATCCAGACTTCTGTACAGGTTATGGTTACCTGACGTTTCCAATGGCAGGGAAGAGACAGAGTACATGCGTACACTAGTGATAGGGGAGAGGAATGTTAATTATACAGTAAGGGCATGCAAAGTGACCTACACCCTATCCTGTATAACCACCCAGACTTCTAGGGCCACATTGCCATAGCAACCAATCAGATTCTAGCTGACATTCTCTAGTATGTAATAGGAAAGTGAGAGCTAGAATCTGATTGGTTGCTATTGGCAACATCTCCATTTTTATAAATCCGCAGCTTAGTTAATCTGGCCAGCTGTCTGCTTGGTTACAGTGTAAATGCAGTTATGTATGACGCAGCACTAGGGTAGCATAGGACACAATACATGAAATGAAATTTCATATAACCACTAACAATTTAGTATATTTATGCTGCTATAACATTGTAGTATATTGTATATACATGTGTGTGAAAACAATGAACATATATGGAAGTTGATTTATATTTACACATATTTTACACCTGATTTTATAATAATAATAATAACAATAATAATCATCATAAATTCATAGTTGTAGCCACATTAAGTACATTTAAAGTAAGCAGTTCATCAATAGAAGCGTCTACATTTTGTGACTACACGATGTAACATATAAATTGCAATGTCAATCTTTTTTGTAACATGACAGGACAGAAATGTACCAGTCACACATCAAAATTTATTTTATGGTAAGTTTGGTTAACATTCAGATTTTTGTTTGCGTGTCAAGCATAAGTTTCATCTTATATGTCTTAAATGTTTATAGTATAACAATTATATTTTAGAAATAATTATGACAGTATGTTTAAATAAATATAAGTTCCTATGTCTATTCTGTTGTAACATGAGTCATGCATATAAACAATAAAATTTAACACTAAGTGTTTATGTGTTTTTGCTTCTAAGCATTAATTATGACTAACTTCCCTATATAATACTGTCATATTTTTAAAATCTTGAAAGTTAGCTTTATTTATGTGTTGTGTGCATTTAAACTAAAAATTAAAATGAAATGTAACATGAGTCCCGTGGAATGACCCACTAGCAGATGTACCCAAATCATTTGATAGAAAATCCTAAGTTTGCCTATGGACTTATGTTACATACAAATGCCACACATGCATGTAAATGTATATATATAATTACTAAGTTAAGCCTTCTGCATACATGTGCTCCCATGTGTTATAATATACAAGTACATGCATCATTAGTTAAAACAATCTTTTGTTTTTTTGCCTGTTGAGGGTGAAATTGTTCATACAAGTCTCACTACAGTTAAAAAATACATATTTGGTGCAGAATTAGATTTTTTGCATATGTTATTATTTTATTGTGTGACGTTACTAATAATAAAATTGCTTTATCTTTGTATAAATGAATCTGAAATGTTATTTTTATGGTGAGCACTCTAGTTTTTTGTTTCCTGGGGATACTTGTACGTCTTTATTAATATGTAAGGAAAGCATTCACTGAAAAACATGTCAGATATTTCTAAAGAAAACTACTGTAGTTTGGTAAATCCTAATACACCCAAATGTATAATAAAACTGGATTAAAACATTCCTAGATGGGAGCACTCATCCCAATTAGCCCAGGATCTCAGGTGCAGTCCATAGAATCTAAGCAAGACACAAACAAAACACACCCAAGGGACGTATAAACTGAATGAAAACAAGTATGGTAAAGGGTCAACACTCTGGTCCCTAAGTGAGACCTTCCTCCTGCTAGAATAAGGAGAAAGGATAGAACAAGAGGCAATGGGAGGATTTCACTCCTGGGAATTTGACACTTAAGATTTCAATTGTCAAATGTGGTTTGTGTTTCTTAGAACCATAGAACACCAGCTAGCTTGTGGAGCGATAAAACAAGCAGTGTGTGGTGATGTAATACACCGTCGGTATTTGGTGTACTCTGTGCTTTTCTGATAGAACTATGATGTAATGATTATCACAGACTTGATATAACAGTATATCCTATTGGGGGTTAGTTTGTGCTACTGTATTGTTCAGTGGGGTTTAGCAGTAATTACTGTATGAGCTAAATGTGTAGATCAGGACAGTAACCTGAAATATTTTATGTCCCATTATATTGGTTGCTGGGGCTGTTATCTGTTTACGCTGTACTAAACTATACTGAACTGTACTGTACTGTACTGTACTATCTATACTGTACTATACTATACTGTAATAAACTATACTGTACTGTACTATACTATACTATACTATGTTATACTATCTATACTGTACTATACTATGCTATAATATGCTACACTATACTATTTATACTGTACTGTACTATACTATACTATACTATGCTATACTATGCTACACTATCTATACTATATTATATTATACTATACTATACTATGCTATACTATGCTACAATATCTATACTATACTATATTATACTATACTATACTATGCTATACTATGCTACTATATTATACTATACTATGCTATGCTAAACTGATTTGTGTTAAAGCATTGCTGTAGAAAGAGGTCACTTATGTAATGTATGTATTGTAGTGGCATGTTTTGTGAAGTATAGGAAATAAATCCAAACAGTGGACCAGATCCAGATATAATAGCAACTTATCAGCAAACACCACCCTCGCACTTATGGCTCTCTGCCACCAGGACCCTAACTTAACATATACACCGGCTCCACTTAAAATGGGGCTGCTGTGTAAATAAAGATTCTACATAAGGGTTTAGCCATTTAAAAACCTCCCCTTTCCCACTATGTGGACATGAAATTCCCCCTGAACATTGAAGTGCAGCGGAATCTCTCACTGCACATGCTCAGTACAGGCAAGACAAGCCGTATTGCTCTCCTTGGGCCTGTCATCCGTGTGTTGTACACTTGTGTAATGGGGTGTTCTGCAATATTACAGCAAGAAAATGGGCCTTTCACTCATTTAAATAGGTGCAGTAGCTGTCTAAGAGACCTTTGCTTCTAAGAAATGCTTATACCATGTCATGGGATGGAGTAAGTCATAGGTGCAGGTGATTTTCAATAGGGGAAAGGTCATATTTGTAGTAAAAACATTGATCTACACATTGTAAAAATGATGATCTTGAAATGTATAAATTAAAGTTAAAGTTAAAGTTAAATGCTAAAAAAAAATACAATACTTTCGCATTCTGCTTGCGCAAAAACTCTAGATAAGCCCAAGCATGTAAAATGTCAGATTTGCAGGTTTGTGTTGAGCAGTTAGTGTAGGCTGCAGGCAGGCTTATATTGTGTAATATAATGACTGCTGGTGTGTGTAGGGATAACAGACGTTGTAAGTGTTATAATTATTGGTTTGCAGAACTGTTATAGTGGTCTTAACTGTTAATTAATCTGGATAAATAGTCTTAATTATAGTAAATGTGTGAATGCCATTGAATGATTGTAAAAGGTGTGTTTTAAGGCTTGTGGTTTGACATTTAACTCCTTAATGACCTAGTTTACGTTTACCTTCATGACCAAACATTCGTTACTTGCTAGTTAAATTGTGTTTTTGTTTTGTTTTGTTTTTTTAAATCTCCAAATTATTTATAATCCTGTTTAATGGTAGACATGTTTATATTGCATTGCAAATAGTATTTAGTTTGATAGCTACACAGGTTAACTTATATGATGAAAGTAAGCAATTATTAAGGTTTCACACAAGATCCATTCTTATGTCATTCTTACATCAGCTTGTCGTGTGTTTATGCAAATTGCATGAAATGTTCAGTTCAAAAACATACAATGGATCCACTTCTAAGCATGTCATCTACCACATGCCCAACCATGTATGTAAGGCTATTAGTATGGTTTCAAAATGAATCCGGTAATGAGTGATGCTCCTGCCCCTAGCAACATGAAGCCACTACTTGGGGCATTGTGCAGTGATTGGAGCAGAGCTGCAAGAATACAAATGTGATCGCCCTGTCTCCACAGCTGAAAATACACAATGCTGCTTAAAAAAAGCACAACAGTACATTGGGGCTTATTTGCCTGTCATTTCCATGCTGCTCCATTGTCTCTTAGTTTGATTGTGTGACTTTTTATACAGTACATGTGACCCTGTGTTTATGGGCCTGATCCAGACCTATGCCCGCCGCCGTAGTTACAGCAGGCGTATGCGTCAGATCAGCTATTTAGCCGATCTGCACATGTGCCGGGCAGATGTTGCCCGGCATAGTTAGGGATTTTCTTTATGCTGGATAGGGCTTCCGTAACTGCAGCTTAGTTACGGATGAAGGGGCGTTCCTAGGTTACGGATGGCGTAACTGCGCTGCAGTTAGGGAAGGTAGACAGGGGGGAGGGGCAGGGAGGGCAGGGTTAGTTAGTTACGCTCCGGATCCGGGCGTAATTACACTCTGTTATGCCGGCTGAAGTTAGGGTAGCCTTAAGCCAGCGTAACAGAGTGTAATTACGCCCGGACCGGGGGAGTGTCAGAGGGAGTGCAGAGATGTTACGCTGTGCGTTAGTACGCATAGCGCAACATCGTAACTCTGGATCAGGCCCTATGTGTATGTCACGTATATGTGTGTGTGTATATGTGTGTGTGTACTACTAAAGTGCTGACATTAGGAATAAAGGAGAAAGCACAGATGCTGTTTGTTAGAGAGTGTGCAGAGAGACATCTTAACATGATAGAGCATGCAGAAAATCCCTTGTGGCACCAGCTCTAAGTGTTCAGTTACAGATTTCACAGTCAAAGACAATATGCAAATCAGGGACAATCTACATAATAAAGATAGAAATATAGAGCACATATAAACTTGTCTAAGATGTCAGACTGTGTTGAATGGTTTCTTAAACAATAAACCGCAGGTGAAGTCTGCTTTATAATTCAAGTATCAAACAAATGAGGAGCTAGAATATCAGCGTCAAGCTTATGTTAAGTGTTTGTATACTTCATTAGTGGTAAAGATCAAAGCGTATGAGTATGCTGACAAGTGCTTGTGGTCTGATCTCCGATGCATGCATTGAAATGGGTTTTGATTCATTAGTAAATTAGGTTTTATTTTCAACATCCTGTAAGTACTTTGACTTCAGTTCATACATCTTTATATGCAATGTCTTCTCTCAGTCACCTAATAATCATTAACCTGTTACTTGCACACAATGAAGACAGCGGCCAAAGGTTTTTTCCTGTTGTATGTCTCAATATGGAAAATGTCAAGTTTAGATCCATTATTGATGATGGGGCCTTATCTAAGGTTCCTAAGAGTGTCTCCTGCTTATCTAAGGTAAAAAAGAAATACTGCTATTAATAATGGCTCTGCTTCTAGGGAGGTAAGTAACAGTGTAATAAAAATAGCAATGTGTGAAATACAAGAACACAACTATGTATTTACAGAGTGCAAACCACTTAGCTTAAGTGCAATTACAGCATCACTGCTTTATATAGGTCACATTATCTTAGTGGTGAATTATCATCTAGGATGTCATGTATATACAATATTTTTAATAAATAATATTAATGCACAGGATCCCAAAATATAAATACCTTTATTTCATTGCAATTGCATTGGATACTAATTCATTAAGCATTATAGCTCATGCAGGTTACTTGCTTGTTCCACGTAGCATAAAATGTTTGTGTTGGTTATGTAATGACCAAGCTCTACTATGTAAAATACCACTGATCTACTATATTGTATGAACAGAAATCACTTTGGTTTTGTAGTAACTGCAGTCTTGGTCTAAAGTCTTATGCAATATTGTTCTATTAACTTATTTGATATCTTTATACAGTACTTACATAATCACCAGTGTATTTGTAATGTACAGAAATTGACTTTAGTGGAACTGTATTATATGCTAGATTTGCAAATGTAATTAACTAGGTTATGTGACCAGTTCATAAATCTTGTAACTGGGCAAAGTCAGGATTTATAGAGGGGGGCTATAACTCCGAGTGAGTGTGTATAACCAGTATCTAGTTGGTGGGGTATAATGTAAGCAGCCCCTTTCTATCACCTTACATATGAGTAATGTTGGGTTCACTGCTGTTAGGTGTCTGCTGCCCCCTTTCATGAGCACAGCATTGTGAAACAACACATTTTTGCTGGTTGTCCCTGAAGTTGGTACAAAGTCCTGACTGAGTGAGACATTTACCTACCCTCAAGCGTGCTTCACCAAGATGGCTGCTAAAAGGCATATTTCCAGACCTCCGTGGGTTTTACATATGCATGGAGGTCTAGAACTACACACAGAGGAAGGGAGTGAATTCTCCTTTGTCGTGCATGTTATGGACACATTTGAGTCCATAAACCACCCTTAATTCACCACAAGGTGCACCCCATCATACAGAGTTCCATTTGCATGGAGTTCCGGTGCGTAACATATAGTGCACTAATGCGCAGATGTCATTTGCAAGGGGACTTACGAAAGTGGCTTGCGCAAGTCTCTTAGTGGTATTAACTCTGAACTCAGCCCATTGACCTAAATTCTCACACACATCCGTCCTGTATTTCCCTTAAATCATATATACAGCTGCAGTGGTGCAAACATGTTCAAGGTTTCTGTCATTTATTTATGATTAGATCCTTAATGACCTCTGTCTGAGGGCACAGACAGAACGCAGAAGGAGAATGCAGGAACAGTTTCTCTCTATATTCTTCACTGATCAATTTTTGCCCACTTAAAACCCAGTTGTCCTTAAGGAAGCACTTTAAGGATTTTGTTTTAAGAATCCAAAACAACTCCATATGTGATCTGATGGGATTTTTTTAAGATTCACAATTATAATTGGGGGTATTTTAACCCTAATATCTTATTAAACACATCGATAAGGCACTATTAGAAATCAGGAAGATTTGTAAATGATTTATATAATGGGTCCGTACTGAAGTAGTTAATATAACTCTTGCTATGAACATCTATTTTGAATAATCTCAGTTGTTTCTAATTTCCCTATTATTTCCATAGCACCTGCTACACACATGATGCACAGATAACAGCATTTCAGTCACAATACATTCTACTTTAAGCTATTCAGTCTTCACTTACATTTACACATACTCTATGACGATTTATTTAGGACAACGATGAGTATCAAACAACAGTATAATCTATCTATACTCCATCTGCATGATCTTATGTGCATTCCCCACTAGGTTTCACACACAAACACAGTCTAGATTTGTAATGATATCTATGCAGTTACGTTAGAGCACCAGAAGTACCCAAACATCTGAGTACCTAAGATACCTGTTTGAATCAAATGCCACAACATGTATCCGACACAAAAGTTGTAATACATTCATTTCATAATACAGCCCATAGATGTCTTGGCCCTATATGACAACTAAAATAAAAACTACCCTTATCTCTTTACTTCACCTAGATGACTGATCATGGTTGTTTTCTGTGACCTGATTTTACGCTTATTCAAGGACAAGTTCAGTTTAGGTAAGGAGCAATCTTACTGTGCATCCCAAGATAAACTGCAGCACTGACATGTGTGCCTTACACCACCATATAAACACACGCAACACAATGCCAGGCAAAACATAAACATATCTTTCCAATACCCTAAATAATACATACTATACATATATGTCACAAGTAAAATAGGTCTACTCTTTATCCTTCATGTGGTCAGACTTTATGTTTACATTGTATGTTATAATCTTTATTCATGTGATTTAAGGCAATAGTGTGCAACATCATCACTTTCCTCCTATATGACATGATTTTATTCAGTAATTCCAACTTCCAATTAAACTGATCAACAATTACCCAATTGAGCACATATGTTTCCACCATCTATTATTCATAATATCCCAAAGCAAAACAACTTACCAGCTGGCAAAAAGATAGCGTTGGAGAAATATATATATATATATATATAGATATAT
>WWET01003313.1:0-21609 GCA_011038615.1 Limnodynastes dumerilii | reverse complement strand
CCCCCTCTCCCTTCTCTGCTCCAAGCTATACATGTTTAGTTCCTCTAGCCTTTCTTGGTATATTTTGTGACTTGCTAAGATATAGCATTTGCTGCAGCTAGATTAGGCTATAGCAGTACCTGGGTGCATCAGAATACGTTTACAATATCTATGCTTTCTGTGTCTTTGTGAATGCACTTATTGCCACTCCGTATATGATGTGGTGCTTTATCTGAGGATATTTTGCAACATGTTTTCCTTCTTAACTGTTGTGATTCACATTGATCTCATTGATAACCCTCATTTCTTCATCTAATAATAAATAGACTCCCTGAATGCATTTCACATTGATCACTCCTTTGACTTGTTCTTTGTTTCCTGCTGCATATCCTACATCAGCGCAGATCACCTGCTGCACACTACCTGTGATGACTGAGGTAGATATTGTGTCAGGATGTTATAGGTTACATTTAGATGGAAGGAAAGTCCAAAATAAACCTATATTTAAAAATAGAATTCTAATTTTTCTTTGTGGTGGTCATCTTATACTTATACTTACCTGAGAAAAAATAAAATATGTGTGTGTGTGTGTGTGTGTGTGTGTGTGTGTATATCTCCATGTGAGGTGAGCTCTTGGTTTAATACATTACATGATATTTGACCCAAAGTTGGGACTATGACAGTTGTGGAGTTTGGACCACCAAAATAGAGAAGCCTTGTAAATGCCGCTTACCATATTCTCTTTAAAAATACATGATATTTGACCCAAAGTTGGGACTATGACAGTTGTGGAGTTTGGACCACCAAAATAGAGAAGCCTTGTAAATGCCTGGAGGCTTACCATATATCTGCAGATGTATGTAACTAATTCTCTGACTTTTATTTTAAAGATAGAAGGTTATGGTTTGTTGCTGGTTAATTGCAAGAGTGCTGGGGTGTCTTTTTTGTATTTGTGTAAATTCCCCATTCCCCATTTTATGTATAAAATTTAGAAAATTGGAAATTTAAAAATGTAAAAAATAAATAAATAAGTATATATGTGCATTAAATCAGCCAACATTTTATCCAATAGCATTATGAGCTTGTGTAAATATGTAGCCCAAGCCCTGCAAAGAAACAATTATATAAAAAAAAACAAAAAACCCTGGGCTTCTGCAACCATTGAAAAGAGTACCTGCACATGGGTCCCCCACCATAATTCCCAACAATCACAGACCAGTTGGTACCGTGACTGGTATACCCCGGGGTGTCAGATATGTAAAAACAGCATGGGTTGTTCACCCTGGTTATAACTAGCCCTAGTGTCAATAGTGCTAGGGAACTTCCTGTAAAATTTAAAAAGATAGAAATTGTAATCATTTTTATTTCGGTGTACTACAAATGCCAGCAGGGCCGCTGCCCAAAAGAAGACCATGCAACAAAGAAAACTATAAATAAACACACACGTTTAATGTTGAAATACCTTTTTTAATGGAAGCATCCTAACGGATGCTGACCAAGGCTGGCGCGATGCGCTCCGTGGTAGAATGCGGCACAGACTGGCGATAGGCTTGCGAGGCACAGGCAGTCATCCCCCTGCTCCCTGCTCTGGTGGCCATTACATAGAGCCGCTGATGGCAAATACCTTTCATCTGCTCAATGCAACAGTCGCGTAGGCTCATACAGGAATTCCTGTATGAGGGCTGAAAGGAGCGGAGGAGAGCGAAAGAGGAGAGCGCTGCGGAGGAAGACACAGCAAAGGTAAGGTATGGGGCCAGATCCAGAACTAAGTACGCTAGTGTTTTTACGCTAGCCGGTGACGTAAAAATGCTGTTTTGTATGTACTGCGCATACACGTGGCAGATGTTACGTCAAATAACTCTGAACGTATGTACCAGCTTTGTATCAACAGCATAACTATGAACAAAGGGGCGTGACAAACATACAACACCCATAATTACGCTTCGGAGGCGGGGTAAGGCATTAAAATCATACAGTCTGGGCGTGCTTAGGCAGGTACGGGTGTGGGTCCCCACTTAGAACGGTCCTATTTCGATAGGGCCGTTCTCTCCTAGCCAGTTTCGAACTGGCTGGGATTTCGATTGCATATGCCACGATGAGGCATAGCAATTGATCCACGGAGCACCGAACTTTCGGTGCTCGGAAAGGTAAGCAAAAAAGAGTCCCCCACTCCTTTCCCTAATTCTAACCCTAGCCCTCCCCTCTCATTATCCTAACGCTATCCCTCCCTTCCTGGCAGCCAATCTGTATTGTATGGTGGCCTGTATGGTATGGCGGTCATTATGATAATGGGGCAGATCCAGAACAATGTTTTCCGGCGTATTTACATATATCTTGGTGGAGATGTAAAAACGCTTTTTTTGTATGAACTGAGCATGTGCACGGCAGATGTTACGCCACGTAACGCAACGTAACTATGACCGTAAGGGCCTTTCATGTAACAGTAGCGTAAAACGTTCGAGGGGGCGTGCCAATATTACGATGAAATTACGCAATGTAGGTGGGGGTTTGCATTTAAAATGTACAGTATGGGCGTGCTTAGCGGCATAACTATGCGCAGGCTACACGTACGTGTCAGGACGTGAGCAGTTACGCTGCCAAAAGTTATGGTAGGGTTTGGAACACGTAAAGCGTTCTGGATCTACCCCAATGTCTGTATGGTATGGTGGTCACTAAGATATATGGTCTGTATTGTGTGGCAGTGCTTAGGATAAAGTAGGAATTGTATAGTGGAGACTAGGAGGCTGTTTGTATTGTATAGTAGTGACTATGATTTGCTTTCTTCTATTGTGGTTACAAAATTGTGTTTTATGACACTTACATGGATACTATACTCTATTAACTATAATGTGAAATTGTTAAACAGGTGGGCACAAATTTAAAGTTTGCAGGGGGGCGCAGAACACCCTAGCACCGGCCTTGATGCTGACCCATCTTCTACCCTCCCGCAGCACTAAGAAGTCAATGCTCTTGAAGGCCATCTAACTTGCCATTTGCTGACATCTTAGAGCTGTCATTCTAGGCATGCCTTCCATGGGTTCAACCAGGGTTGGCATCTGCCACGGGTTCCCCTCTTCACCAGGCCCTGACACAGCTGCACCCCTTACATCTGTGGTAAATATGGCACATGCACCTACAGCTGACTGTTACACAGTAAATCTATTCATTACTCACGAGTATATTGGTCAGCATGCCTCTACTAATCATTACCAGTTCAGTGATGAAAGAGACAAGGTAGAACATTTGCAAACATTTTCACTAATTCATTCATTTCTAAATTCATTTTTATTTATTTTTTATTTTTTATTTTATTTTGTTTTTTAAACTAAATTTCACTTGATTACTTAGCAATGATCTAATTCTTAATTAGATACAGTTCATCCCAATCTATGCAAGAAGCTTCCAACAGAGAAGTCTTATTGGTGTTTACAAAGTGTGGTCTATATACTAAATTAAGTTCTGTGCAGCATAAGTTACGACAATGCAATCATATATTCTGTATGTGCAAGGGTAGTTCCCTTCCCTCACCCATCTCTGGACTCTACTTTAACTTTTAAGCACCCAACCCACCGGTGGTCAAAGTGGACATTTAGAAGTGACGGTATGGACATTTAGAAGTGGCGGTATGGACATTTAGAAGTGACAGTATGGACATTTAGAAGTGGCGGTATAAACATTTTGAAATAATAGAAGTGAGTGGAGATTTCCAGCTTTTCAATTAAATCAGTGGGAGAAGTGAGGGTATGACATACCTCCATACATCCCCCTCATTTTGAGCCCTGCAACCCATAAAAAAATGGGGCTGGTGAGTAATAAAGGATCATACGTAATGACTTAACCAACTGTACATTTTAAATACTCCCCTTGCCCACTATTGACCAAGCTTTACGCATGGTGGGTCATCAAACACTGTCTTCAGAAAGGCTTACAGTGCGTAATACAGAATCATTTGTTTTGTTTTCTGATGCTTAACCGCCATGTGCATGCTAGCGCAGAACGCTCGCACGGAGTACTACGCAATCAAAATGACCTACAAAATATATGTTTTCTTGTGACTTTTTAGAATGTATTTAGTTTTGTTCTGCATTTTATGTTTTATTATCTGTCCATGAATCATTGGATGCAGTTTGTGCATATCTAAAACTCTTTTCCTGTGGTATTCAGTATTGCTACCTTTTCAGGTGATCACTGGGGGCATGTAAGGGACTAGAGGCCTATGAAGGACTGTTGTACTACAAAGTAGCAATTGTATGAACTTGACTGGTGGCCATTTTTTCATTAAAAAAAAATGATGTATAAATGGAAATCAAGTGATAGACAAGAAGAAGAAACTTGCAATTTCGAGGATCCAGAATTACACAATGAGGCTGTTTTTCACGCGTTGGACGGGATCCATAACCCGCACGGTTTCCATACGTAGGGATGTTTAGTTCTGTGCAAGAGAGGGTGGAGAACTCCCTCTGTCACTCCCCTCTCTCGTGTGAAAAAAGTGTGAATTACGCAGCCATAAGGGACACTTGTGGATCAGCGGTCCGTCCGACAGCTGATCCATGTGTAAGTGGTGATCACACCCACACTGTATAATTTAAGTGCTCCCCCTACCTTAGTGCACTGCCCATTTGTACTGAAATTGAACTTAGCATGCACCCTCCAACCCAACCAGCCCACTTACACACTTTGCATGCATAACTGGGCTATGGTTATGATGTGTGAATCCAGTCCATTGTGTTTGTAAAACAGCCTCATTACGTTCCTGTGCATGTGCACCATACAGGTTTCCAGCATGGATCTGCATCCTTGTAATGCAGGCTTGCATGCCGGAAGTCTTAGCAACAGAGGGGCAGGACGACCTACCAAATATACAATGGGGTAGATCCTGAACTACGTGTGTGCGTACGTATATTAGCGGAGTGTATTTTCGTACATGTAAGTTCGCTACACTCCCCTCAGCACACCCCTTGCACGGACGTATTTTGTCAAAATACGCTACCCAAAACCTACCTTAACTTTTCCAAACGTAACAGCATACGTCCGCGAACGGACGTACTGCCTACGTGCACGTACGCAGCTTACCCATACTGTACTGTACACTTTAAATACCCCCCCCCGCCTACTTCACGTAAAACGCACGTATTGTTGACTAACGTAAAATTGGCACGCCCACACGTAAGTATTTACGTGACACATACGTGAATTTCCCATACGTTCACAATTACGCTACGTGAATGTGCGTATTTTCTATGGTGCACATGCACAGTGCGTTCTAAACTGCGATTTTACGTCTCCGCCACACGTAAATTCGCGGAGAAGCGTAGTTCTGGATCTACCCCAATGTGCTGAGTGGGAGCTGTATGGAAATTGTATAGTAAGGGCTCGGGTAAACCTTAAGTATGATTCAGCATTATGCACCTGCCCCATTTTATGTAGGGTGGGTGCATAATATTTAAGGTATGGGTTAGAACGCAGAAACTCAGTTCGCCAGAGGGTAGTGTGCTACCCTCGCACGCATATACGATTGTGCGCATCATCCTATCCGTACTTTCGTGCGTGTGATCATACCTAATTCAGGATCCTGTAAATGATCTATTAAAAAAACTGCTAATTATAGGCAATGTGTGGCTCAAAGCCTAATGACTGAATTGTTTCAGCTTTCCATGGAGAAAGATGATCAGAAAGCCTATTATTTGGCTAAGAATTCTAATCTTTTTTGGTCATTAGCAGTAAAAATAACAATATTTGTGTAGAAATATTGCCTTCAGTGTGTTACGCTCTACTTCCTAAGACTCAAAATGTGTCCCTCATTGCTGGCTGGTTCGTGGCAGGGTTATTTTGGCCATCTGTTATATTGAGTTATTTAATCAAACACATATCATTGACAGCATGCCATTCCAACCAGATTTGTTTCAGCGTCTGTTTTGCATGATTGAGTAACTTGGAATGTTGATGCAAATATATTCTGTAATTGAGTGATTTCCGAATTATATCGTTTGATATGGTGAATTTTAAGACCACAAAATTCAACAACGCTTTGTAGCAAGTACTATTGTGCCGGAAAGTATTATTTCATTTGCGCTCAGGTTTTCAGAGATTTTGGTATTGATACCATAAACATACAGTACAAATGTTTCTTCATTTTGATACACATGATGGGCCTGATCGTAGGCCTAAGAGTAAGATTGGCTGAAAAGTCGATCTGTGCATGCGCCGGGCAGATGTAGCCCGGCGTCGCTACGGCAACGCCCGATCGTGGATCCTGTGCGAGCGTATGGCCCCTTCCTTATGCCGGCTGAAGTTAGGGTAGCCTTCAGTCAGCGTAAGGAAGGGGCCATACACCCGCACAGGGGGAGTGTCGGGGAAATTGAACGCCGATACGCTGTGCTTTAGTAAGCACAACGCATCGACGTAGGTCTAGATCAGGCCCGATATCACAATGCATGGATCACTTAGTAACACAGCTGAACTCTACTGACTGCATGACAGTACTTGAAGGAAATTAAAATCTATATATTAAGTGCAGCTAGGGTACCTTATGCTATGCAGACCAGGCAGCAGGTTGTCATGCATACAAGCAGTGCAGCACAGTCAAATCTCTGCCGTGTAACTGGGCTGGGAGGAGTGGCTCCAGAGGAGGAGTTAAAGCACTGTCAGAAGTGTGGTAGAAGAGAGTCTGAGGGAGAGACAGTGGGGAGCAGTGTATAGCGACAAGAGACGAGTGGCACCATCAGCGAGTGAGAGGAGACATTTACTCAAGTGGTACCACACTAATAACAGGGTATAGTACCAGTTTCTAGAGACTAAGCATTCTGGTGATACGGTGTGAACCATCCACCTGATGGAGAGCCAAGTAAAGAGAGGGAGACTATGGCATTTTAGTGAATTGTGTGTGAGAGGACATCTTGGCAGGGCTGCCTCCCATGACATAACATAGGGGGCGGAGCACCACAGACCTGCAGTTCTGATTTACAGCAGTCTGATGCACTGAGATATCCTCCCTGGCACATGGGTCTGCTGATGTGTAGTCTGCTACACCTTTCCAGCAGCAAGTATTGGTGGCAGGATACCTATACCTACTGCTGAAGAGATAAGGGGCTGGATCCAGACCAACGCACCTCTTACGGACGTGCGTGGTCTTTAGGTAGGACAACACAGCGGGGAGTGCATGCCCCCTGAACTCCCCACTCAAGGTAGTAAAATTTAGACACTTACGTGTCCAGATTCCTACTTTAAAATTTACGACTTGTCGTAATGGGTCTTCCCCCACCCCGCTCACTAATTTAAATGCCTATCTTCGCCTATATGACAGAGATACGGCATACGTAGCAAGCTGGCCGACCCCTTTAACGTACCGGCCAGCAACTAATGTTACGTAAACCGGCCGGTATGCTAGCGTAGCTATGATGTGGGCATGCTGACAGGAAATTATGCACACAGAGTGCGTAATTCCCTTGATGGCCGTAGCCCAGGATCTGGGCCAAGGGGAGTATCAGCAGGTCCCCCGCTATGGGCCTGTGACAAAAGTCCCTGCTGTCCCTTATCCCTGATAGCGACCCTGCATCTAGTCCAGAGGGACATTCGCTGATAGGCAAGCTGCTGAGACTCCTGACTGGAGAGAAAGCTACTAGTTAACACCAATCAAAGTGTTACACCTGCCATAGACTATTCAGTACCACCTCAGTTACACCTGACACTAAACAAAGACAAGCTGAGTTTGAGAGAATCATGTTCACCGCACACTGTGCTAAGAGACTGTAGAGTCACATGTAACCCGGGTTACTAACTGTTCTACATGTTCACCGCGGCTACTGTTATACTGTACCTGTCATACCATTTTCAGCAAAATTAGTACCAGTATTAGATCATCTGTCAGAAGAGTAAATGCACTGTGTGAGTGTGAGAGCAGTGTGGGAGAGAGACTTTGGCATTAGGACAGCCTTTCTTTATTACTGAGGTGAACACAATTTTGTGTTAGTAAATGTAATGCTATTAGATGTTACCTTTGTTTTTTGTCTTTACCTTTAGTGTTCTCAATAAAACAAATTTGCAACGTTGGAGCTGAGCATAGAATCTGAATTCACTGAATAAAAGTATATGAAATCTGTGGAGGACCTCCCAGAGGAAAGGCCATGCCACGGAAACAAAAGCCTTAGCCATGTCCAGGGTCATGAGCACTACCTCTTCCCCTCCTCATCTGCCAACTGCATACACATAAACAAGGGTCAAAGGATTAGTTGATGTAAGTCTTCCAGGCATGAAACCTGTTTGTTCCGCATATGTAACATGACCAATGACTGTATTGTCTAGTAGTCAGGACCTTTGCAAGTATTTTAACATCCATAGTTAACAGGGAGGTGGGTCTGTACAATTTAAGGAGGAAGGGGTCTTTGCCAGGTTTAGTTTTCAATATAATTAGTGCCTCAGACATGGACTGAGAGTAATAAAATGTAATATATCTAATGCATGCAAGCAATTTTTAGTACTGCGAATACCTATTCAACAGATATATGAGATGATTTGTTGTATGTAATCTAAACATTAGTCACATGGCGTTCAAAGGGTGGTATGTGGAGTACTGATTTGGACTGGGGCATATTTACACAATTAATGTATAGTGAGAACCGACTTCCACCTGCCCATCCTGGTGAAAGTACATATTCACACATTACACATGCATTTTACTAAAATGGAAGCATAACTCATCTTTGTATGGCAGTTGCAGATGCTATGCATGCTTAAACTTTTACTAGCAAAAATACGTACAGCTGTACATCAGGTCAAGCATGCTCAAATCGTGGCACATTGCAGGATTGTTGCTGAGTTTTCATTGCTCATGGGATATTTAGAGCTTCATAATTAATTTTTACAATGTTTAAAAGAGAATGGATTGACAAGAAAACAATATTATCTCTTCAGTAAAAAAATGCATTCCGGGTTAGGCTTACATGGGACAATGCTGAAGTCGCCTGTTTCGTATTTACTCCATTACTCTACCACCTTCTTGAGCTAATCACAATTAGCATATATTAGAGGGCTTTATCTGCAGGTGGGCTAATGCAGCACATATGGATTTGAAATAAAGTGCTCGTTTAGGCCCTAGAGAATACACTCACTGCAATGAATGAATTCCATTATGTGATATTAGAGCAATGTGTGATGCCTAGGTGGTGCCTTTCATATTTAAACACATATACAATATCTGGAGAATACTTCTTCAGTTATGATTCCAGCGCCTAGTAAAAGATTGTATATCACAATAGTGTTACTCCATTACTCTACCACCTTCTTGAGCTAATCACAATTAGCATATATTAGAGGGCTTTATCTGCAGGTGGGCTAATGCAGCACATATGGATTTGAAATAAAGTGCTCGTTTAGGCCCTAGAGAATACACTCACTGCAATGAATGAATCCCATTATGTGATATTAGAGCAATGTGTGATGCCTAGGTGCCTTTCATATTTAAACACATATACAATATTTGGAGAATACTTCTTCAGATATGATTCCAGCGCCTAGTAAAAGATTGTATATCACAATGGTGTTATCAGCGAAAATATCTATTGGCAATAATACCCGGGAATATCCTGCAGCAGCCCTGGGGGTGACCGCTCCCCTTAAAAGCTAAACATTTATATAACATATATATATATAAAACTAGGGATGCTGTGTAACAGTTGCTGAAAGATCGGTACTATTGTTAAATATCAACTATATTGTTAGGTTGTTTACCTAAAGGGACCCCGCTGGTATATTGGAATATGCTGTTTATATTGTATATTTTGGATTTCTGTATGTGCATTTTGGAACTATTCATTGATTTTAATAAAACCTTGTTGGGATATATCCCTTCCCATATTTGGATGCAATGCACTTCACACATTCACATAAATATGCATGATGATTTGATTCCAAGTGAACACTGTGTACCAGATTCAGGCCTCCATGTGTTTTCTGCATGCTTGGAGGTCTGGCATTATGCATGGAAGAGGGGAGTGTTCTCCTCTGTCACTCCCCTTTCTCCTGCGGATTTTGCATAACCATTGAAGTCAGAAGGCTACTTTAAATGTCCTGATCTGCACAGCACACTTAAGGTCTGTATAAATACAGGAAGGGATGATTCGCCTTGCCGGATGGATCTCCAGGTGTATGGAACTAAGTTCCGTACACCTGGAGAGCTGTATTGTAACATCTGGTGCTGTGCCACTTCCTGTCATGTAATACTGTATGACAGGCAGCAGCAGCAGCATCGGATATCCTCTACATTACAGTCCAGTCATTGACAATGTAGAGGCTTTTTATTGGGGAAGGTCACTGGTCTCTTACTTGCCAGGGGCACTCAGACCCCTAGATACACTCCTGCAGGATGAGAGCTGAACATGTCGAACTAACATTACCAGTGTATAGTAGAAGCGTGTTCCCATATCTTTCACACCCAGGGGATTGTATATACAGTTGTGGTGTATATTCAGAATTTGGCCTAACAACATGAGTTAATGGAGCCATCTTCCATGAGTCAATGGTTTGTGCTGATGGTGACAGCACAATGGTGTTGGAAATTTTTTTCTTGGCACACATTGGTGATTTTGCTGACCATACACTGTGGCTACTCTTTTTGGCTGCAATTTACATTCATGACTTGTTTGTTGTATGCAGACATTTTACTATTTTGTGTTCAAATTGGATGATAATAATAAAATTAATAATAATAATAATAATGTTGTAATCTATTGTGTACCAAAAGAAATAATTTGGTGTCACGCTTAGCGGCAGACGCTGCTGAACTTACCTGACCAGGAGCCATTTGTCAGCGGCTCTCCCACATCATGTTCTCCAACCCTCCAGAGGTGCCACTCCCAATAGTGCAGCCTCCTGCACAGTGTCCATTGCAGCATAGTGTCTGGGAATTAAGTATCTGCACCACTATCCTCTGGACGTCGCCATCTTGCCTCCTCTCATGTGATTCCCAGCAGCCACTCAGATACTCCTCTGCAGCACACATGATCCCTCCAGCCAATCTGTGCACTAGGCGGGCTATTTAAACCCTGTGCACTGATCCCTCAGTACCAGAACAACTTAGTTACTCAAGGTGCCTGGTTCCAGCCTGTCTTGCATCCAGTGCAGCTTGTCTTGCAATCAGTCTGTCTTGCTTAATGCTCCCTGATTCCCTTGCTAGAGAAACTTGCTTCTCCAAGCCCAGCTGGTTCTCCAATCAAGCTTGCTTCTCCAAGCCCAGCTGCTTCACTAATCAAGACTGCTTCTCCAAGCTTATCAGCATTACCTGCACTACTGCTTCCAGCATAATCTGCAATACTGCTACCAGCATTACCTGCACTACTGCTACCAGCATAATCCGCATTACCTGCACCTCTGTTACCAGCCTGCCTGCTCTCCAGCAATCCGCTGTCCAGTCCAGTCTCTGGAGCAATCCAGTCCAGTCCAGCAGTCTGCTTTCCAGTTCAGCATTCCAGTTTAGTTCAGCAGTCTGCTGCATCGTCTCTAGTTCCACCTGTATCTTATATGCAAGCATTATCTCTGGCCTCCTAGCTTCCTCTACAGCACCCACTGTCCTACACACCCCTCGGAACCCGTGACTGATTCTGATCCAACCCAGATTGGGACATTTGGCATATCTTTACTATGTAATAATCTTGAGATCATCTAAGAAGCTTGAAGTTGCTGAACAATTCCTTAAAATTTTTACAACACAGTAATAAATAAATCCACTTGCACCACTATGCTTTTAAAATCTCATTTAAATAATATAGCAACTATTGTCCTTTAATTATTTGCTTACATACTATCTCTTCTAAGTCATCTGAAGAACAGATATCCTACTGACATTTAGTTGAATTAACCTAGATTTAATCAAACAGTTCATTGATATCAATCAATCAAGAGGAGCTAAATATTTCCCAGCTGAAATGGGTCAGATTGACGTCTTTGTTATATTTTATTGATTTTACCTACTCAAGTTTATATTGGATGATTGAGGGAAGAAGTAAATCAATGATACAACAGCAATATCATAAATAGTGGCAGTTGTGTGTCTAAAGAAGACCCTTTGCCTTCAGAAGAGCGTGGGAAAAGAGATTTGTGGTGCATACAACACAATGTCTGCAAAGGTTGGCATAGAGATAATAATAAAAGTCCTAATGTGAAAATTTTAGGGCCAGATTTACTAAGCTGCGGGTTTGGGAAAGTGTAGATGTTGGACCGGATTCAGAGTTCCGTGCATGTGCGATGCGGAATCGCACATGCAAATTTGACTACGGGCTATTCAAGGATGTGCTTTTGTGCATCCTATAGCCCACTCTGAATAGCATGTAGGGTACTGCTTCAGAGTAGTATGCGGATGTGCAAGGCACATGCGACTTGTAAAAAACCTTAATTGCTCTGACCGTAGGTTTTTTTTTTAACATTAGTAAAAAATAAACCTCTTCAAAGGACACAAAGTACTGAGTACATATACATGATTATACTTTTCAGAGGGCTGACATTTCTGTATTTAAAAACCTCTTTTTTTTATATTTCATGTAATATTCTAATTTTGTGAAATTTAGCTTTTAGGGTTCTCATAAGCTGTAAGCCATAATCATCAATCTGTATACAAATAAAGGCTTGAAATATCTCACTTTGCAAGTAATGAGTCTATATAATATATTAGTTTCACTTTTTAAGCTGAATTACTGAAATACATGAACTTTTGAACGATATTCTAATTTTTCGAGTTTCACCTGTAGATGGAGTGGTTGAGTTGGATCCGAATATCTGGTCTGATATGAGCACTCTAGGCCAGATTTACTAAGCTGAATTTACTAAAAGTGGATCCGTTGCCCATAGCAACCAATCAGATTCTAGCTGACATTCTCTAGTATGTAATAGGAAAGTGAGAGCTAGAATCTGATTGGTTGCTATGGGCAATATCTCCACTTTCCCAAACTCACAGTTTAGTAAATCTGGCCCTTAGTTCCTCAGAAGATGAATATCCAAAATGGCGTACTAATCAAAGCATAAATCATGTTTAAAAAATCAGAACATCTTGACCAAAACATTAGCAGAATAAAGTGTATCAATAATACAAATGCTGTCTATGAGAGACTTATCACAATGCATGAAAACAGCTAGGAGAGCTCTATTTATTAGGTCAATTATTTCATGTTACTAAACTCACGTAACCATGCCCAAACACACGTGTAACGAAGGATTGATTGCTTTACACTGCATTAAGTATATACACACATAAATATATACATAAATTATTAAATAAATAAATCTCAATCTCTAAAGTTGTCCCAAGTGAAAATGAAATGTCAAGTAAAACATAAGTGTTTTATAAGGGTGTGATATGGAATGGTGAATGTCAGAAAGCTGACAACCCGTCAGCACTACATTACCAACAATTTTAACTTATGTACTTTCCTATATCCAACAGGGTTGTTTACTTGACACCTGTCAGACATCAGACAGATGTTATGCTGTGGATATCTTGGCATACCAAATACAATTCTGTACACTAAGAGATCTAGAAAACAGGACGGGCCATTTTTCCTACTCCTTAAAGCTCTGCAAAATGGGCTCGGGGGAAAAACCATTGACATTTTACAGTATGGGGTGGTCATACAGACCGCTGATACGCACAGGAGAATTAAGGTTGGTGGTCTATGGAAGCATAAGTGCTGAAAAGTCTGTCCCTGAGAGGGGAGTGACATGAGAGTTCACTTCCCTCTTACATGCAGACTATCAGACCTCAGAACATATGGAACACATGCAGAGTTAGTCCTATGTTATTCTGGACTTGGTAATGGCTAGACAATTGCTTTCCCAATTCCTTGTTTCTGAAGGAAAGGCTTGAGGGATGTAAAGACCTTGCATATAGTGTCTTTTAAAAGAATTAGCATCAGATAAAAAACATATGATTTGCAGGCCATGTATTTCTATTCAATATATTACATTCATGTATTTATTGAGTTTAAATGTTTTAAAAATGTAAATGGATTTGCTTCTGAAGCCAGCTTTAAAATGAGATTTCCTGGCTGCTTTCCAAGTCTTTAATCATATTTCTAATGGAAATGCCATGGTGTAGCTTGACTTGAAATACATACCACATGACCTGGATCTTAGAGCTATTTTTATATTGCATTCCACTTTTTGTGTTGAGACCAGCAAATAAAATATACAGTATAATGAGAATTACTACTTTGGTGCTATAAAAAATGAAAAATGTGGAACAAGTTATTACTGCAAATCCTTTCACTAATTTCTTCTGGCTGGTGCTACATCCCGGAATTTCTGATGGCACTAGGCTTTTATAATCCTTTAATAATGGCACTTAAGCTGCTGTCTCATCAACAACCATACAAAGCTGGTAAGTTTACCAATGTGGAGCTGCAATGAGCAGGGATGCAAGAATCAGATGGAATGCTTGGGGTTGGGTTGGAACCCTATATCTAGTTTTGTTTATGTGAATCCTGGTTATATATAGTTTGACGTAATTGTACTTGTGGGAACTATAAGTCTTATGATCACTGTTCTTCTTATCTTTTTATTTTCCAATGAAATTAGATCAATAATATCTGGTGGTAAAATTCCAGGTTAGCTTTGTAGTAAACCAATATAGCATCATCTGTAACCAGTGGATCCCAAAGGGTCCAGCTGCATTCTTTGTAGATTATATAGCTTTTTCTTCAGTACAATTCATCACAATCAATCACACATGTGAATGTTATAGTGTAGCCTTAGCCTAATGGTTACATATGCTGTGTGAAAGCAGAGTACTGTGAATTTTCTCTTATTAATGTTGGACAAGACATTTGCTTCTTCTGAGTGCAGCAGAGATTCAATCTCCACTGTATTCAAACTCCTGTGTGTGCAAAAGGAGGCCACTGTTGTAGCACGCAAGGGAGTTATCATAGCAAGACCCTACCTTATAGGTCTGATTCAGTAAGCCTCGCACCCGTGTATTTTGCGTTGTGAAGCTAATTGTGTGAGCTATTTTTTGGGGATATTTATTTGCATCTCTTAGAGATACGCATAAAAATCTGCTATCGTAATAGACGGGAAAAGGCGCACCGCAAATTCCTAATTGGATCAGGCCCTATGAATTCCACACTGTCCCACATAAAATGGGGACGGTGCTATTTTAATAACCACTCCCCACCTAGTATATGTGCTTTAAACTTCCCACCTGTCTCACCCTGCCATCAGTAAGACTTCCAAACACAGAAGTCTAGATCCTGAGGATCCAGATCCGCAGTGGAAGTCCCATGTGTGATCGCAAAGACCTGAAAATGCCATCCAGTCTGGATCCAGTCCTTTAATGTTTATTTTCAGGGCAGTTATAATTGATTAGTATTTGTTATATATGTAAATAACATTATAGCTTTACATTATATTGATTGTACTAACCCAAGGTCTGCCAAAGACTACCTCATACTTGACATACTTATGTGTACAAACAGTATAAGAGATGTCGTATACATAAATTATTTATTTTATATGGGTTTTTTTTAGTAGCCCGGGGCCAGGTCCCCAGTGATTTTGTTACACAATGTGATTGGAAGAAACCCCATTAGTGGTGCAATAATGCTACTACAAGGGATGAGGCGACTATGGGCTCTATTTACTAAAGCTTTAAAAAGTTCATTTTTGGAGTAATGAAGTTTACAAACGCTGCACCGCCATGGAAATCACCAGTTTCCGTGGCCATGCAGTCAAACTTCTTCTGTGTTCGCCAGCCCGTTGTTTTCAATGGGGCTAACTATTTACTAACCCTCAGAGCGGAGTTTTATACTTTGCTCTGAGAGTTACAATAACGCCATCTCAAACTGCCGTTCAGATTTCTATTCCAGCAATCTCCCCATATAACCCCCTTTTTCTCCCCCTAATAACAGCTCCCCCGGCGTACGTTTGGTCGCGGGCGTAGTTCTGGATCAGGCCCATTGCCCATAGCAACCAATCTAATTCTAGCTGATATTCTCTAGTATGTTAGAATCTGATTGGTTGCCATAAGCAACATCTCAACTTTTCCAAACCCACAGATTAGTAAAGTTTTTTCAGCTATCTTAAACTGTTAACTGTGTGTAACACAGCACCCTGCTTCATCCACCCATCATGACACTGACTCTTCACCCCAATCACCCCCCCCCTCCAATAATAGATCACACTTCCAATACATTTATGAATTTAAGATTACCAAATCAATGAGAAACTTGCTGTACTCTATAAAACGCCAATTTCAAAAGGAATTTCAAGATAAACCTGTTTTTCATGTGCTGGATGTGATCACATCAGTGATTCAAATTGCAAATATAGGATATGCTATTGTTATGTCACAACAAAATGGCAAAAAAAATGCACCAGGATTTACTTGCTTATATTTATGTACAAATTTTGTCAAGCTCTCGACCCTAGATATTAGTAACTAATTACTATTATTTTCTGCGACTTGCACCTCAGTTTTCCAGTGTGTTTATTTTAAGTAGAAAATGTCTCAATGTTATTTTTGTTTTCTAGATCTGTAATACATTGTGTTATATGAAAAAAATAAAGATATTAATCCTGAAGCCAGCTGTCTGCTGCCAGTGGCCTTTGATCTGTGCCTTGCAGAACATGACATGATTGGATTTTAAACCTGCTGCACTTTTTCAGTTTCTGTCTAAGCCTTATAATAATTCATTTGAGATGTTTTGCCTCATTTAAGCCAGTCAGACAAATGAGGTTGTTGTGTTGCACAGTTTTTTCTTAACTGTGCTATTTTAGGCCAACACTTTAAATAATTAATCTATGCCACATGCTGAATATGGAAAATGACAGCTACTACTTCTTAAAGAGATACAACCAGAATGGCTTTGCAGCATTCAGCATTATGCTCCACATTCACACTTAAGTAAGTGTATAATGTATGGACCAGATCCAGAGCTACATTTCACGTACAGTATTTACTAGACACTCCCCTCGCTCGTACGTATTTTGGCCATTTTACGCTGCCCGAACCCTACCTTAACTTTACACAGCGTGTAACTAACGTACGTAAAGTCTACACGTATGTACCTGCCTAAGCACACCCATACTGTATGATTTAAATGCCTCACCCCGCATCCGAACCATAATAACGGGTGTTGTAGTTACGCCGTTGATAGTAGCCTGTTACAAACGTTTAGATTTGTGTGGCACGCGCATGCGCAGTACATATAAAGCAGCATTTTTACGTCAGCGGCTAGCGTAAATACACTAGTGTACTTAGTTCTGGATCTACACCTATGTGCGTATTTTTACGATCAGGTAAACTGTGCATGCCCGGAACCCAAATATACTTACGGAAACCCTTGGCAACTGATTCACATACATGGACGTCAGACTTAAGACAGATGCACACATCGGCACCTACCGAGTCCCACATGTGTAGCTAGAGGGGCAAGACTCGTAACGCAAATGAGCTGCACATGGGCTATTAATGCCCAGTAGAGAGGTAGGACTGATTCACAAGTAGGAGTGCATGCGACTTACTTACATAAGTGTGTACATGGTCCAGGAGAGGCAATGAGGCAACTTGTTAAAACTGCAACAATTAGAAGATTTTATAGGATTAATTTCTTTGCAAACAGGGCTGGATTAAGCTTTGTGGTGGCCCCTGAGCAGCTAACTTGTGGGAGGCCCTGTGCACATTACATCTCATTTTAGTCATTACTATAAATATATGTACTTGAAGAAAGAGATGCTTAATAGCACACCACCAGCAGAATCCTATACAACTATAATGTACTCAAAAGAATCTGAGGCAACAAGCTCACAGTTGATGAAATGCTTAACAAAGGCCAGAAGAATATTTATTTATTTATTTGATAGATAGATAGATAGATAGATAGATAGATAGATAGATAGATAGATAGATAGATAGATATGAAAAGCTAAAAAGCTACTCTAATATATCCCCACACACACTACGATGAACGATGTTATAGAAGATTTAAATTGCCATGTGTACATACTACACCTGATTTTAAGTTAAAACTTCATTAACTAATAACTTTGTCGGTCATAATAATATACTCATACAATAAAAAACTGAACTCCCCATTTTATTGTGTTTTAGACACTACTGCTACTTTTATCTCGCTATTTAAATACATAGAATACTTTGGCTCCTTTATTGCAATAGCACAGTAGCTTATTTAGACTGCTATTATAAATGTATTAGGTTTTCAATATATTTTTTATTGTTATGTATTAATAATAAATAAAAATGTTTTTTTACGGTGTAGCACTTTTTGGGGTGGATTTCTCTGTTTTCACATTTGTGTACATTTTAAAAGTGTTAATTAAATTTGCACACATTCTGAAGTTTTATACTTTAAAATATTCATACAATTACTTTTATAACATACAGAAGGCCTTCTACATTTTACATTGTTCTTCCTACTTAAAATATTGTTATTAATTATAACTTTCTTGATATAAAAAATCATTAATTCCACCTTAGATATTAGACATGTGCGATAGACATTGAGAAAGTTATAGCAGCAAATAAGTCATTTCTATATGTGACTGATTCCTAGATGTATGTAGGCTTCAACTCAGACCTAAAAGACTGGAATACATATATCATATATAATATATAATAATTGTTGGGGAATAATGTCACTGTCCCATGGTCCTAAAACATCACCACTATAATATGATACTACTTTAGTTCTTTCCTATATTTTACGATTGGAAGACGGAAGCTAGACTATAAATATTAGCCCAGTTAATAAAATAAAATTGTTGTTGCAATAAAATAATGGCAGTGACAAGAAAATTTAGGTCTAGTTGATAATTCATTTTTTATAGAATGCTTTGACAGCAGAATAAAATAAGCTCAGTGTTTCATGTAATTATGTTAACTATTTTTTCAGTGTCTGTCTGCTGGCGTTCAGTAAATCAGCTGAAGGTCAAATGGCAGCGGTGATGTAATCAGAATAAAGACAGTGCTTCTGTCCTCACCAGCTGTAATGCTTAATGTCACAATAGCTGGGAACAAGGACATGTACAATATAATGGTGAGGCATGATGTACATACTATCCAGGTGCAGGTTCTATATAATTTAAGACATGATATGTACAATGTAGAGCGACATGGGGATGCATGCAAGGTTACAGGTAGTACTGCTTATGCAGTTCATGTGCTTGTTAAGTATTTTCATTGCATGGCACCAGGGCCCATGCTGATACAAAGGCCCACAGCAGTCATCACTACACCACCGAAGCTCCCCACCGGGTTACCTGGGATATCCTCAGGGCCAAAACGTATTTTTTGCACCTGGGCCCACAACTCGCTAGTTCCGCCTCTTGGACGGGGTTTGGGAAACCGTGTATTCAAGTGTTCTTAAAGTAAGAGTTACCTTTACTTTCCTGCTTTGGTTTTTCTTTTTTTCTACTCATACCCTACTTAGTGAATAGGCTGAGAAAAGGAGCTGTCATTCTTGTATGGATTTAATGTTTATTTTTTACTTATACACACCATAAAAATATTCATAGGGATATAGACAGATAGAGAGATATATAACTAGACAGACAGACAGTATGCCACACTCTATAATAAGTAAGATATATGACAGGGGTTTGATTCTATGACAGTGCTGAGAGTGACAGCTTGCAAATTACAATTGATTAGTTGTACCTATGCAAAGAGGAAAAGCTGTTCATCCTCACTTTCTACAGAACTAGTCAAAGGCCCGTCAAAATGATGGGTAAAAGTAATCCCCATTCATGATGTGTGGGGTTTATATCAGCACTGCCTATTTTTTATTTCTTCCCTTGCCTTGAAGGGAAAAAATAGATGGGGCAGGGCTTAATGACACGATTTATGCAAATGATGTCATCAAGTTCCGCCCAGCCGTTAAGATGCCGGACTCAAATAAGAAAGGGAATGTAATAGCTAACACTACCGGATTTCTAAATCTAAATTTTACCCGCTGGAGTCCAGAGGGAGTTATATTTAATTATTTTTAGATTCAGTGTTTATGAAAAAGGCAGATAAGGGAGGAGTCATTACTATCTTAAATCAGATAGATTATGTACAAGAATCTTTGAGATTATTAAATGATGAAGTATCTTATAGGAAACTAGATAAGGATATGACTGAACAATGTTTGGAGAAATTAATTGAATAAAGGTCTGAAAAAAGAGGTTATTTGTTATGAAGAGTATTGCTATTTATTAAATAGGCATCCACAAATAGCCACATTTTTTATCTCCCGAAATTACACAAAAATAAGGAACACCCACTGGGGCATCCCATAGTTTCAGGGACAGACTGCATAACCTTATGAGTTTCAGAGTTTGTAGATCAAAATATTAAAAGTTATGTCCCTGTCCTTGATTCCTATTAAAAGGACTACAAACAAGTCCTCCAGTCCCTTGGGGATTTAATATGGGATAACTATAACTGGTGAAAGTATTAATGTCAATGCTCTCAACACCTCAATACCACACCAACAGGCACTGGAAGTCCTTAGGGAAATGCTAAATACTGACCCAAATCTAATGAAAGATAAGAAGGGGTTTATTGTTGAGTGTTTATTTTGTTTTGCAGAATAACTATTTCACATTTCAAGAAGATTTCTTCTCCAAATTACCGGCACAGCCATGGGGACGATTAGTACGCCCAGTCTAGCAAATTTGTATATGAGTAACTGGGAGCATGAACACATTTATAAATGTATGGGGAAATATCCTGATAAATACTTTTGTCGTTATATCGACAATATCCTCATGGTTTGGGGCGGAACAGAAAATTAATTTGTTGAATTTACAAATGAATTAAATGTGAATGATTATGGTCTAACTTTTAGTTTTGAGTTCAATCATAGACTTAGACCGCATATACGCAATCTACATATCGAAACGATACGCAGATTACGTACAATAGCTACTACGCATGCGCAGTAGCTACTGTTTATTGAACTACGTCCGTCTATGGAAGACGGACGTAGTTCTGGATCCGGGCCATTACCTTAATGATTTAATGATTTAATTGTTCTCAGTTTACAGAGCTAAGGAAACCGATAGAGACTCCTTCCTGGTTTATAAAGATAGAAAAACTAAGAACCCTGATATGTTTACTCCATTTGTGACCAATTACAATTATTTAGGAGGTAAGATTAGATCAATTCTAAATAGGAACTGGAATATTCTGCAGTTAGAAAATGTATGTGTTAAGCAGTCATTTACCACCTAAACCTATTGTCTATTTCGGAAGGGCAAACAAATGTGAAATCCATGTTATCCTCAAACCTGTAGTTCAATCAAAAGAAAATTAACCATTTGTAACCAAAAGGTTTCTATCTGTGTAAAAATGTAAAATGTGCAAGCACGCACATAAAGAAATGAAACAAATTTCAGATACAACTCATAATCAACTGTATTTTATTAAGATTTTTTTTATTGTACACATTTATTTGCTGGAATGCAAATGTATACAAATAAAGAGGCAAAACTAAAAGAGCATTAAAAATCAGGACTCTTGAACACCTGCATAACTTTAATAATAAAGTGTTAACTCACAGTGTATCCAGACATTTTGCTCAATATCATGAAGGCAACCCTGAGTGGTTACAGATTAAAGCTACTGAGTTGGTACAAAAGGATATAAAG
>WWET01003312.1:175480-188094 GCA_011038615.1 Limnodynastes dumerilii | reverse complement strand
CCCGGAGTGCCAGGGTCACTCACCCCTAACATACTGTACATGTGCAGTAACCGTTTGCATACAGATCTTGCTAACAGAAATTGTGTACTTAAAATTCCGTTCTGAAATTACATCCGTCCTCATAACATAAGAAGACTGGCAGGACCATGGATTTCTTATTATATTTCAAGGCGTGGTTATTAACTTGCATGCTGAACTTAGGAACGCATGCATGCGGATCTTAAGGTAGCTTTTCAGTTGCGGATGTTGGTTGGTTTTCATATTCTGTTCTTAACTTTCATAATTAGATTACATGTTGCATCTGTTAATTAAACCAACACTTTAGAAGCTACTCAGAGGTTAATAAACAATTCAGTATGAATGAGATTTCTCTGAGACAAGGTAAATTGTTTTGATACATGTTTGTGTATTTATGTGATCTGTAACTTTTGTTTATTTTATTAATACTCATTATTAGTTTAATATGTTTGACTGTCTACAATTTTTATAAGGTTTACTTGGTTAACATTTTAACACAAATGTCAATACATGTAAAATAAAAATTATAAAAAGGTTTAATATTTGTAAAGTTAAACTTAGTAAAATAAATTTATTAACAAACATAAAATTACATAAAAGTATATCTGACACCACACAGTTAGACATTAAGGACCGTATCCAGACCTACGATGGTACGTTGAGCGGTTTACCGCTCAGCGTGCCATCGTTTCCCTCCCCTGACACCCCCCCTTGCCCCAGCGTATAAACAGTCGCTTACGCCTGCTGAAGGCTACCCTAACTTCAGCCGGCGTAAGCAACTGTTAATACGCTGGGACAGTGGCATTAGTACGTTAACGCCGCCCTCCCAGCCTCATTACCCTCCCTCCCCCCCTCATCCCCCCCCCCCCCCCCGCCTCCCTGCCATAACTTCCGCGTAGTAACGATGGGAGACGCCCCCTCCAGCCTTACTACGCTGTAGCTACGGACGCCCGATCCAGGATCGGGCGTTTACGCAGCTACGCCGTGCCCGGGCAACATCTTTTTAGACGATCTTACGCGTACGCACAGCGTATTACCGCCGGGCAACGGGCCTCTGGATCAGGCCCTAAGTTACTGTCTTACAGCATTTCATTTATCACAGTATTTCACACACTTTAGTCAGTATATTAAAAACAAAAATAAAATATTCTTTAATTAGTTGGTCTCATCATAATGTAAGTTATAAAATTTGAAAACATTTAAATAATAATGGTAACATAATAATAATAATAATAATAATAATAATAATTGCACATTAACATGTACAGTTTAAAACTTTCTACAATGATTACATGTAGTGTTCACAATCATTAGTTATTTGATTAAATAGCAAGAATAGACAGCTCAGCATCATGTGCAAATTACAAACGCAACATAACGCAATGGGCCTGATCCAGAACTACGCTCGTGGGCGTAAAAACGCCTGCTGTAAGCGTAAAATCATCTAAAAACAGGCACTGCACATGCGCACAGTGACTGCTTCCTGTCGTAACTCAGTGTTAGTTCAGTAACTCGTTCATCGTGTATCAGTGGCGTAATTACGAACGAAAGGGCGTGCCTATATTACGATTGCCGTAAGTATGATGCAGTTACGAAATGTAGGCGGGGGATGCATTTAAATCGTATAGTATGGGTGTGTCTAGGTTGTTACATACATCACGTAATTACGACCGGACGAACTTACGATAGGAAAAGCTTTGGCAAGCATGAGGAGGTGGAATTACGGTAGACCAAGGGGAGTGTCCATTGTACTTATGCTGATCGTATTTACGCACAGCGCATGTCCGTAGGTCAGGATCTGCCCCAATTTATGCACAGAAAATGTGCGCACTTAAAATATGCATGGGCGCAATTTAATAGTGGGTGTTGCTATTGTCTTCCGTGCTTATTTGCATTCCTTATTTCCGTACTCATGTCCCGCATGTTCCCTCCAGATGTTGCTTTACACACGTAACATCTATCGTACAGAATTTAAGGCTGGCACGGTGGGCGGAGGGAGGCATTTACATTTTACAGTGGGATTTAGTACTTACAAGCGCATCAGTGGTTGGACGGACCACTGATCCGCTCGTGTGACTTAAGGCTGCCTTATGGCACAGAAGAGGGGAGTGACAGGGGGAGTTCATTCCCCTCTCCTGTGCAGTCTGACATATGGAAAGTGCACAGGGGTCTGGATCAGTTACTCTGGCTGGCAGATTTTGTCTAGGTCAGGGCTGGCAAACCTGTGGTCTCTCCAGGTGTTATAAACTACAACTCCCAGCATGCTTTAGCTGCATAGGCACAGCTTATCCTTAACAAAGCATGCTGGAACTTATAGTTTCAGAAGACCTGGAGAGTCACAGGTTGGCCAGGACTGGTCATTGTTCTCCTGTATCTCAGGCTCCATCATTGTGGTTGTTGTCTGGCTCATTTTGACATTTTAGCTGCAGGTAGAAAGCCAGGGCCACCTGCTTATGTCTGACGTCTGGGTCCAGCCCATACAGCTTCTGTAAGGTGGTCATATACCATGTTCAGTATATTACAATGGAGACTCATGACAATACAGCTTGTGTAGCCCAAGAAGGCAATGAGAAGGAAATACATATTTACATAGATCTCTTATGGAGTGGCTAAATCTGTTGTTTGTATAATTTTATATACCTGCAGCCTAAATCTAAACTCCCTACCTGCAGCCTGATCCTAACCCTCCCCTACCCTTCCATGACCCTAACCCTGCCCCTAACCCAAAAAATTCCCGGAGAGGTTACAGCACCGTACAGCATCGCACCTAATATTTAAATGAGAAAAACACCTTTTTCTCATTTAATCATCGTGGAACTACTAGTTCCACAGACGCAGTGCTGTCGGATGCGGACACAGCCGTATGGGAACACTTGAATCCGTCTTTCTGTGCGCGCTTCCGTTGTTGGCATGCGCAGTACTCATTTTGGCTGCGCTTCCGTCTGAAAAAAGTCCATTGCATGGGTACTTCATCCACACTGGTTGTGATGGCACTGTTCGGCTTGTGGCACTGCTCGGCTTGTAATTGGTCATGTGGTCACGCGTGAGTTGATGTGAGATCCGGCACCTTTTTTCTTATAAAAAAAGCACTGAGTATAAGTGTGTTCGGAATGGTTTTCACTTTATGGTTATTAATCCATTGTAAATTTCCCTAACCCTGAATAACCAATTCTTGTTTAGTTCTAGTTTTTCCACAGAGATATATTGCATGCAGGATTTCCACTTGTGAATTAAGCATGTGTTTTACTTCATTTGGCAACCACCAAGGTATATCTTATACCACGTTCAGATTACCAGCCCTGCAAATCCCCGGGGTTTTCAAACCCCGGGGATTTGCAGGGACACGCCGGGCTGCCCTTTCACACTTACAGCGGTGACCCGGTGACCATAAACTTTTAATATCACAGTCTATACACAGAACATTGCTTCTGTAAATACAACACTGATAAATATACAGAACATTTAAAAAAAACTAAATAAATAAAAACGTGTCAGCCCTTGGAGCAGTCTGAATGTAATTATTTTGTAACTAAACAGAAAAAAAAACACCTCATCAAATAATTTGCATCACAGTGCATCACTTTTCACATGTATGCTAATGCAAACAGAGCTAGAGACAAGTATTTTTCTTATACAAATGTATATGACTATGCTCTGTGACTTTTTAGCCCCAACAAAGGGCTTCTATGTGTTATTCATCCTGATATGTATTGGAATGGCAGGACATGCTTTTCCTTGAATACTTTAACGCTATCTAAATCTCATATTGATTATGCCCATTCATTGACATAAATTTATTGGGCTGGATCCAGATTTAAGTAAGTGCTTGAAATTAGTTACTCCTGGGCTAAACCATGTTGATTGCAGGGGAGTCGTATTATGAGAGGTGATGTTTCCTATCCCAAGTGTAAATAACAGTGTGATAGTAAAGCTGGTCAGTATCTGTGTGCAGTAAGCAATTCAAAGATATATCCCTGCATACACAGAATATAATTAACCTGACTCCCCCTGCAATCAACATGGTTTAGCCCAGGAGTAACTCATTTCAAGCACTTACTTAAGTCTGGATCCAGCCCATTGTCAGGATTATTAGCATGTCAGGATTTTTGTTAAGATTTTTTAGGTGTCAGGATTTTTAAACCGGTGTCTGGTTCGCGATTTAATTGTTAAGTCACAAAATACTTAATCGGCAAACATTAAAAGTTATATCTCTGCAACTCAGCACAGTGTCACATTGGTTGAGAGACACTGCTACTCCACCCTTTCCCGTATGTTCTGCAACAGAATCTATCTATCTATCTATCTATCTATCTATCTATCTATCTATCTATCTATCTATCTCATATCTATCTATCTATCTATCTATCTATCTGTCTGTCTGTCTGTCTGTCTGTCTGTCTGTTCTGTGGTGGCTGTAGCTCTATGCGGGAAGTAGAAAATGGTGTCCTCCCTGTCGGTTCACAATGCCTAGGAGCAATATTGCCCATGGTAGGAGAAACACAAAATGTTGGTGTTGCATTGTGCTGGTCAAACACCTGTCAATGTGATATATTGATATATTTACAGTGTTCATGAATTCCAGTATGGGGATAACTTGTGCAGGACTCACGAGTCCTTAACACTGGAATGCTTAGTCAGCCCCTGGATACAGTATAACAGAATGCAGTATAGTGGGCTGCCCTGTTCTCCTGCAAATTGAATTTTGGATACTAAAATCCGTATGTTACCCTCCTCAATGTAAGCGAACGTACGGATTAAGAGCAGGATTCAGATTCGTAAATGTCACCCGGCTTCTGCAAGCTGCTTATGGAAATCGGGTGATTTTCTGGCAATGCTCATGCCAGATGTTACGCAATGGATCACCAGTCGTATGCACCGTAGAGTGGGCAGGGTTTAAGAGTTCCATTGTACGCACCGCTGATACACGTTGGTCATTTAACCTAATGGCTTTGTTCAGCAAAATCTGGATGAGAGAGAAGGGAGTGACGGGGCGGTCTCTCCATGCGTTAACAATGAATAAATTCCTAAACATTAAACATATGTAAAGGTATAGTTATAACAGCACAGCTCCTTCATCTTCCGGTTTATCACTTTCTATATCAGTACTTGCAATATGACATTGTTTTCCTCCAAACCACTACTCCCTGATGAAGTCCTAAGGTCAATCCACGGATGAAACGCGTTTGAGGAATACTGCAGTGTGGTGAAAATTGCTGTGTGGTCTTATTAAAACCTTTAGATAATCTCTATTTTAACATTTATATTGCACGCATATTTTATTTCATTTAATTGCATTTTTTTATCATGACAATTTTGCACTAGATGGTATTTGCCTCTAAGTGTCTATTTTAAGAGTGATGTAGTTCACGCATCTATTTTGATGATTTCTGGTACGCATACACCTATTGGAGTGCTTTTTGATATCGGTGGTGGCCAGTCATTGATATTTAAACGTACTGCGCTATTAGGTGTCTGTGGGTTTTCCTTTTCTATTCTTTTTAGTTTTATCCATTGGAACTTACAAACATTTCTACTCAAAGATGGCAGCTCTTGATTAATCATGAACTTCTTCAAAGTAGTCTATTGAGACTTTTTCTTCATTGGACACAGACACATTCTTTATTTTGCGGTTTCTAGCATATTTGCACATAATATATAAAATATTGATTTGTTGATTGGGTATTAGCTCCATTCCTTAGAGTGTTTTTTTTTTATTTGCATTTGACAGTTTTCTGTTTAGCTTATTAAAAGTTATATATTAAATGAGTTTCTTCTAGTGCCCCTGTATTATAACATTTCTGACATTTTTTATAAGCCGCCTGCATTACATTAAATCTATGGATGTCGTACGCAAGTACAACAATAAATACTCAACTGTCAACATTTTGACTTGTCGATAATTTAAAATGTCGACATCTTGACTTGTTGAGATTTTGACTGTTTATATATTGACTGTCCATATTTCCAGACCCCCTAAGCAACAGCCAGGGTGAATCATAGGGGAGCCCATATTATTCCCATATATTATATACAGTCCTATAATTTTTTTGGAGGGGTTGAGTGTTAAAGTTTTTTCCTTTTGTCCTCCCAATGTACAGTATAGACATGTCCTCCCAATGTAATCTATATACATGTCCTCCCGATGTACAGTATAGATATGTCCTCCCAATGTACAGTATAGGCATGTCCTCCCAATGTACAGTATAGACATGTCCTCCCAATATACAGTATAGGTATGTCCTCCCAATATACAGTATAGGCATGTGCTTCCAGTGTACAGTATAGACATGTCCTCCCAATGTAATCTATATACATGTCCTCCCAATGTACAGTATAGACATGTCCTCCCAATGTACAGTATAGGCATGTGCTTCCAGTGTACAGTATAGGTATGTCCTCCCAATGTACAGTATAGGTATGTCCTCCCAATGTACAGTATAGGCATGTGCTTCAAGTGTACAATATAGGTATGTCCTCCCAATGTACAGTATAGGTATGTCCTCCCAATGTACAGTATAGACATGTCCTCCCAATGTACAGTATAGGCATGTCCTCCCACTGTACAGTATAGACATGTCCTCCCAATATACAGTATAGGTATGTCCTTCCAATATACAGTATAGGCATGTGCTTCCAGTGTACAGTATAGGCATGTCCTCCCAATGTACAGTATAGGCATGTCCTCCCAATGTACAGTATAAGCATGCTCTCTTGATGTGTACTGATCCAGAGTTTTCTGTTATTCACCATTCACATAAGACATAAATGTTATTGTAAACCCCATCTATTGGAAGTTCTTCTGTGTGAGGAGAGGAGTTAGAGATGTGACGTTAGGATACTGCTAACCTGTGATTGCAGATCCCTAAATATCCCTAATTATCTGTTGCTTGGGTGCCCGATCACATAAGAATCTGACCTCAGGATCTAGTCCTTTGATATGAACTGATTTGAGGTCTTCACATATATTATAGAGCAAAACATTGCATGACACTACAAATATAAACATAAACATAAAATAACTTAGAATATGTATCATTTTGAGTTAACATTGTTTGGGGAATTTTGGTGTTTTTCCTGTTTTTCCCACCTGTAGTGTCTGACTTGGCCGTTTTTTATTCAGTTTTTTACTTCATTTGCCTCAATATGTTCAATTTACCTTTTCTACTCTTAAAGAGAATAAAAGAAAAGAAACCATTGTGGATATCACAGGCTTTATTTGTTTAAATAGCCGTATTGTTTTATTATGTGTTGGAGGTTCTTGCCCTCCCACCTTTATATGTGGCGTAATGTACTATATTTGCTTTCATTGGGGGTTTCTTATAAGTATTTTTTATCTTTGCACTGTGTGTATGTGTTTGAGTTACTGTGTATTTGCCTTATGACTTCCTATACAAATAAAGTTTTAAAATAAAGTATACAGTAATTTTTATTGTATTTTATGCATCAAAATCCATAACAGTATGTCAGGTTATTTTATATTATTCACAGGACTGAGTACAAATGTTTCCATTATCCAATGACACATCAGGATTTTTTGCTGTCCAATAACTCCACTCCTTTTGACCTTCATAAAGGATCACCCCCTCCTTATGATGTCTCCTATTGTTAAAGAAGAGATCCTTGCCTTTGATGCCAAGCAACTCACCGATGCACACCCATCTTGGGGCTTTTACAGTATCACAGGGCAGAAGTATCAATGGACTTTCAGATTTAGGTTCTTCTCCACCCCCACACATAGTTACAACTTATTACTAATTAGCTTCCCTCCTGGGAGGCCAGCTGAACAACTAAGAGGAGTCTAAAGAACAAGTGTTGGCGTTTAGTGGTAGCGGAAGGAGGAGGAAGAGGATGTGTTTAACTCAGCACACTTCTTATGATTGCCATTGTATATAAGAAAGGAACCTGTAGAGAACAAATAAAGAGGTGCTTGGTAAATTAATCTCAGCTATAAAAAGATTACCTCTCTCAATGCATAACATTCTCATGGCAGAATCTGTAAAATATATCAGATCACATATCTCTTATTATAGGTTGTTATTGCAGTGGAAAAACTCAACAATCTAAACACCCGCCCAATGCAAAACCTCATAATTATATTACTGTTGAGGGTTCTTTAGCTTTCTTGTTCATTTATTCACTCACTCATTCATTCGTTCGTTAATCTTTTGAATTTAACGGGCTGGATCCAGCTAGGGGACAGACAGATGATCTCAGATATTCTCCTTCAGGATGATGATGCAAATAAAAATTCTAGTAAGTACCTATAGATACAAAAGTGACTCACATAATATTGTCCTTTTATATATTTAAGACATGCTTAGAACATATTTTTATTACTAACTTTTACAGTCTATACCACCTGCTATATTTATATAGCTAAACTCTGTTCCCACAATGTTTTACCAATAGAGGATATATTCCTTTCACTAAGGACTTTTATATTGAAATATTACGGCTTATATGACAGCCAATTTGTATGTATTACTATCATGAGATACAATTTATAAGTAATATATGAGAGATCATTTTTGCATTATTATGTGATTTGTTATCAGCTGCTATTTATTAATTTATTTATTTAAGTGGTGGTATTTTTGATTAGAGCCAGAGAGTCTTTTAAATTTTATTCATTTTATTTATGTTATGTGGTGTTGATGAATAAAAATATAAATCTTTTATATTAACTTCAGAGCGCTTCCGTATTTATTACTTTGTCTTTTTGGGGACTAGTCATCCCTGGTTAAAGCTGCTGAACGTAGTATTTTCTCAAACCTTTTGAAGAGCGCAGATTTTTTCTTCTTTACACAAAATAACCCCCTGGGTTTCTATGGTTACCCATGGTTTAGTGTCCTACTCTGACACTTTGTGACATTTAAATTAAATTAGAAATGAGAAAAATATGATCAAACAAAACATATGGACACACGTAATTACGCTTCGGAGGTGGGGTGAGGCATTTAAATTATAGAGCTATAAATCTAAACTCAAATACACACATATATAGAAGGGGGCCCAACAGTTTACTTGCCCAGGGGCCCCCACAAGCCTTAATCCAGCCCTAGGTGCCACAAAGCACTGAATGGAGTTTCTACAGCCAGTCAACCAGATCACTGAACAGGCCTCTTTAATGAGTTACTTGCTCATATGGAATCAGATTCAGAGCTTGAAATAAGAGAGGAAAGTTACCATGTTGATATCAGGGGTGAGTGTCATGACCTTGACCTCACCTGAGGCCATTGTGACTTATATGTGAGACAAAGGGTTAATTACAACAACCTGGTCTGTTATACACTGACTATAATGCCCCTTGTTCACCCCAAATATGGCTTATCACTAATAAGCTGCCACCACCAAGACTATTCACAGGAGGTCTTCGGTTCTCCTTTACACAAATCTAACACAATTATACTTTATCAGAGTGATCCCTTCTGTTACCATTGAGTAGCGTTTAATAACTGAGCTGGTCTGACACGTGAATCCGTAAGAACACAGAGACATGAACTTATTAATTGATATTTAATATGATAAGAATCGCAATGTTTATTTACAAAAGAATAACAAAATTAACATACAACATGCAAAACAGTTTCTTATAAGATAAAAAGGGGAAAACACAGAAAGCACTTACACAAAGAAACCTTCAGCCTTCAGGTTCAGTGCTTTCACATTAGTTAAAATATCCTATGAAGTGAACAATTTCTATATCTGGGGCCACACATTTAAAGCCCAAAAAATGCCCCAGCCCTGCGGCCCTCACCTTTAGGAAAAGTGAGAGGTCTGCTCTGGACAAACTCTCACTCAGAGATCTGACTTTTACTACCCCCTAGTGCTCGAAGTGGGCCAGTATACGGTGGTATGGCATGCCGCCACTTCTGTGAGCCGCCTCTGAGTAACAATATGAGCGTCTGTATTTTTACTCAGTGCGGGCTCACAGAAGTGATGGTAGGCCATACGTACTCACTTCTCCTGTGCCGCTGGGAGCTTTGCCTTTAACAAAGCTGGCTGTGCTGTGCACGACCACAGCTCTGATCAGAGGACGCAAGCATGACCTAAGGACCTAAGGTCACTGTGAAGCGTGCGTCGCGGAGGAGAGAGCCGGAAGACACAGGAAAAGTACGTTTATTAACGGTCTTTTAGAAAGTAGATGGAGAATGGGGATTTGAAATGGAGGAGTGGGAATCTGGACATGAAGGGGGCATTAAGAATAGACACATATAGAGGAGCAATAATTCTGTCTGGCCACAGAAGGAGGGGCAATAAGGCTGGGTGGACACAAATAAAGTGGGGGCAATAAGGCTGGGTGGACACATAAAGAAGGGGCTATAAGACAGGCTGAGCACACAGAGGGTGCAATAAGACTGGGTAACTTGAAGGAGGGGGCAATAAGGCTTACTACACACAAAGTTGGGGCAATAAGGTTGGCTGGACACTCATAAAAAAGAGGGACAATAAGGATGACTGCACACAAAGTTGGGGCAATAAGGCTGGCTGGACACTCATAAAAAGGGGGCTATAAGACTGGCTGGACAAAGAGAGGGCAATAAAACTGGTTGGCCACAAAGAAGGAAGGGATAATACACTCCGCCTGTCCTGGCTTAATTACACTCTGTTACACCGGCTGAAGGCTACCCTAACTTCAGCCAGCGTAACAGAGTATAATCACGCCAGGATGCAGATCGTAACTCCTTAACCCTGCCCCTAAAACCTAATTTTAATGTCTCCCCCGCCTACCTTCCGTAACTGCAGCATAGTTACGGTGCTCCCCGCCCCTTCCTCCGTAACTTTAGCTTGAAATTAGTTACTCCTTGGTTAAACCATGTTGATTGCAGGGGGAGTCAAGTTAATTGTATTATTTGCATGCAGGGATATATCTTTAAATTGTTTATACTATTAGACATTTCTTGTAATTGAACGTAGCCCAGTAAAATATGTGTTTTTTCTACCTATTTTATATATGACATTCCTGTTAAAATGAATAAAGTTGCTACTTTGCAAGGCATGTAGTGTTCCCAAAAAAAAATTTGTTCTATGTATACATTTACTGGGCCTGATCCAGAGCTACGCTAGCCCACTGGCCGTAAATACTGTATCAGAGAATGTATCAGTCAGTAATGAACACACCTGTACTCCAAAAAGGAGACCTAGAAGACATGGACTGTTGGTAGCTCATCATAATACTTCCCAATATATCTTATTATTTGTGGTTATAATACGGTAAACCCTCCTTTAAACCCTGTGCTTGCGAGTTACATGTGTAGGAAATAGAACTCTGGATAGGTAGAACAAGGAATAAGTATGCATTTGAAGCTTGCAAAGGTAACGCAACAGCCTATACAACTTGTATGTTTCAAAGTACCTGTTATTATGTGTTTAGTTCAGGGCTGGAAGTGAGGGGGTATACAGGGGTATTCCATACCATCACTTCTCCCACTGGTTTAATTGAAAAGCTATAAATCTCCATTCACTTCTATTACCTCTACCATATTTTTATACCACCACTTCTAAATGTCCATACCGCCACTTATAAATGTCCATACCGCCACTTCTAAATGTCCATACCGCCACTTCTAAATTTCCACTTTGACCATTTATTTATTTATTTAGATTGCCCTCTTTTATGTGGTGTTTATTTGATGCTACATTAGTAACGGCCTCCGACGGTGGGTTGTGTCGGCACTCTGTGCCTACCTGGTGTATGCATGGTGTGCAGGGGTATAAAAGCAAATCGTACAGTAAGGACTTGGCTAAGCTCTTTATGCACGATTCTGCATTACTCACCCACTTCTTTTTACGTGGGACAGGTGCTTAACATTGAGTTTAGGGATCTGGGGGCCCCTCGTCTGCCCTAACTTTAGGATCGCATGCATGTAAGTCCATTCCTTATGGAATTCATGATGCGGTCCATTAAGCACATCTATACTCTTTTATTGTTTCATTCCCCGTTACTCTTTTGAAACATTTTTCTTATAATTTTTTATATTTATTATCCCACCTTTTTCTTCTATTTTTCTTGAAATTTCTTCATGTGGTCTAGTAATATATTATTAAATTGTATTGTATGTTATTATATAATAATATGCTAATCACTTCTTGAAGCTCCTTGTAAGAGGATCTTTAAAACATTTTTTATGGGTAGTTCATATTCTCCAATCTCCAGGTGTTTTTATACTCCAGTTCAGTATAAAAAAATTCAAATTCAACTACAAAAACACAGAAACAAAAACTCCAAAAAATATAAGTAAGGGAAAGTTCTTCAACAGACCCAGATCTTATATCTACAAACTTTATTCCTATTTCCATTCACAATCTTTTCTCACAGAGGGGAAAGTGCTCGCTAATACAGTTGACATCATTCCATTTTCCAGTTTTCCATATGTGACCACAGTTTTCTAATCCTCCTTCATTATTCGGCTCATTTGGATACCAGTTTCTGCAAGAGACAGACAATAAACTGAATAAGAATCATTTTACATCCATTGGGCCGGATCCAGAACTACGTCCGTCTTCCACAGACGGACGTAGTTCAATAAACAGTAGCTACTCCGCATGCGTAGTAGCTATTGTACGTAATCTGCATATCGTTTCGATACGTAGAT
>WWET01003312.1:111391-139641 GCA_011038615.1 Limnodynastes dumerilii | reverse complement strand
GCATACTGTCCCTAAAGCCATGTGTACCTGTTTGCACTAACTTATAAATTGATCTTCCATATTTTGTGTACCCAACACAAGCCTATTGACTTTGACTAAGGTAAGGCAACTATTTTTAATGAATTTGCGGGAGCCTTTATATTTTCTGATAGCTGCGCTTTATAGAATTTATACACGTTTCCCCATGGTTTTTCCTATATCTAATCCATGGCCCCTCTATCCAGTAATATTGGACTGGATCCAGACCTCCAACTATTGTGGTTGTGCTTGCAAGTAAGTGTGAGTTAGCATTACAATGTGCAGTCCTAACTTCCAAGCCGCCAACATTTTACATGCGCTTGAGACGGAAAATGTAATGTAGCTTATGGGTATTGGAAGTCTGATGGTGCAAGGGGGGTGGTCAGTGGATCTCGCATGTGGATGTCTGGATGCAGTAAGCCTATGATTGTGGATCAGAAATGCATCTGGTAATCACAGGTCCGCCTGCATTTATCATGAAAGTTTTTTATCCAGTTCATTTATTCTGCCCTGTGACTGTTTTTGAGCTGTGGAACACATAGATTTGGTGGGAAAAATGGAAGGTTTAAAAAAAAAAAAAAAAAAATTTACATTTTGTATACTATATATATTTTTTTAAATTCTACTATCACTGTCACAGTGGCAGAAACTTGGATATTCATGATATCTCCTCTATTACAACCAATGATGTGTGGGTTATTTTCTTACATAAAATACCTATTTTTGTTTTTGTTCGTAAAAATTCAGGGAAAATGTACAGTAAATGGACTTAATAGTAATAACTTTTAAATAGTTCTATATTTCTGTGTGTATTTAAGTTACTGTGGAATATTAACTGCAATATATTTCATCATGTTTCTGCCTATCTGCTGTGCCTGTAAACAATAATGCACTACCTTCTGAAATTTCTATGGATGTATGTTATCAAAGATTTCCATGACCCTGTAAAAGCATGAGACCATTTTCTTTGTGTTTTTATACAGGGACCTGAAATGTCCACAGTAATTACCTGCAGGTGATGTCATAAATTATTCATTATGTGATACCCCTGCAAGAGGAATAATTTTTTTTTTTTTATTTGTTGAGGGATCTATTGGCTAGAAGTTGATTTGTGGAAGGGTATTGTAGGGAGAGAGAGTGGCTTGGGTGTTGCCAGGCAACCAACAGCTGATCAGCACGAGGATCAGCGCGAGTTAGCCTGGAAATTTCTTTTCAACTGACAGGGCGCGAGGACAGTAAGGTTTGATAAGGGGGAAAAAGTGCGGGAGGTTCAGTCAGCGGAGTTGTGAGGTGACAGGGGAGACGAGTATCAGAAGAAGCTGTGTGGAAGTGAAGAGATCGTGAGGAATTAAGTAGCAGAGAGAGAGAGAGGGGACCGGAGAGTGAATTGCTGAGGTGAGAGGGAGAAGGAGCAAGTCAGCATCGGAGGAGCAGAGAGAGCGGGGACCGGAGAGTGAATTGCTGAGGTGAGAGGGAGAAGGAGCAAGTCAGCATCGGAGGAGCAGAGAGAAAGTGGTAGTGGTGAGCAGTGGAGGAGTGACGGAGAAGAACGGTGGAAGTTGACAGGCAGAGTTGAATTGGACTGAGTGAGAAGGAATGTGAGAGATGGTTGGAGGACAGGGATGGAGTCAGTGAGCAGATCAGCTGTTGAGAGATTGCCAAAGGAGCTGACAGGGAAGGAGGCAGTGATAACGGAGGTGCGGAGCTGTCACAAGTAATTAACGGAGAATTGTGGTGAAAGGCAAAGGAGTGGAAACTGAAAGAAGGGTTACTTGGGGTGAGATAAGAACCAGGGAAGCAGAGGAGTGGACAGTCGGAGTGAGTAATGGAGTGGTAACAAAAGGGCACGGAGGGACTGAAGTTTTGTGATTTATTAAAGTGAGAGCAAGCATCGGAGACACAGAAAGAGGATATTAGAGTGAGAGAAAGTGTTGGAATTAAAGAATAAAGATAGATTTGGCAAGGAAGTGGATACAGGGAACAGGCTACAGACAGAGGTGTTGAAGGGAATACTCAATACCTTTCCTTCAATGAATAAGAACTGCAAAGCCATTAATTATCCAGCAGGTTTAAAACAAATAGAATGATTTAGAAATAATACTGTACATTATTGTAAGAATCTTTATTTGTGCTTAAGTGAAAGTGGAAATTGCATTTAGTTATATTTGCTACTTATAAAATTCCACAAACCCTATAGAGTTATTCCATATACTAAAGTGAAAGTGAACTCTGCAAAAATTGTTATTAATTGTTTTCTTATTGATTGACTCAATAGCGATTGAGATACTATTTTACTAAAGTCAAGCTGAAATTTACAGTTGTTTACAGTTGTCCATATTAATTGTTACAAAAGCCATTGAATCTTTATTTGTGCTTAAGTGAAAGTGGAAATTGCATTTAGTTATATTTGCTACTTATAAAATTCCACAAACCCTATAGAGTTATTCCATATACTAAAGTGAAAGTGAACTCTGCAAAAATTGTTATTAATTGTTTTCTTATTGATTGACTCAATAGCGATTGAGATACTATTTTACTAAAGCCAGATTCGGTTACAACATTCACCAAAAGTGTTTAGTTAAATATTGACTGAAAGAATAAACTTTCAGATTCAAATATCAGAAATAAAATCTTTAATTTTAAAACCTTCTTCAGTTGTACTTGTTTGGAATCATTCTTATTTCCGTATTGACGTACCGCAATCTCTCATCCTGTAACCCATTACACCCGGTTATCACATTTACACTGGTATTATGTGCTGGAATGTATACATATATAAGCATCAAGGAGATTCAGGGTATGGAGAAAAAGCTGCTCCATGGCAAAATGATGTTATATTGTAGGAGAGGGGAGATAACTGGATCTGTAACTTAGTAATGACCAAGTGGCTGTAGAATAGGGGGGTAGTAGATTGCCATTTATTCTACCAGCGCTGTGGTCTAGGAGCAAATTTACAGCTGTTGAATTTTGCACTTTCTTGAAACCATTATGTAGTGTATATTATAATATATATATAGCAAAACACTCACTGCGAATAAATAGTATACTGGTGAGGACAATCAAAACAAGGAACATCAGGCAAAGAAGGACCAATATAAACTTCCATTGAAGGTTAATTGAACTTGGACTCTCTGGAGAAAAAAATATGAAGTTATTGAAGTTTCATGACCTTCATTGTTATTGTTCATCAGTAATGTCAACATGGCAGTAGAGTTCTGGCAAACCAGTAGCTGCAACAAATGAAATTTGAATTTGTGGTGTGGGAAACCGCACACCAGGGTGCAAAATCTAACTGAGAGCCAGGTGTTCACTGCAGCCCCTGAGAGTGGAGACAGATTTGACTGCAGACACCCAGCAGTTCATGACCCCAGGCATTAGGTTCCAACAGAGAAGTTAGAAGGAGCAACCAAGATGGAGAATTTACTAGTCAGACAAATCACCCTGCACAGTCAAAGCATACAAAAAGAGATCACAAACAGAGAAAGAAAGGATGCAATAAAATCACAAGAAAACACAGCATACCTAAGAATAGTGCAAGATGGAGATCACACATAATATCAGATGGAAATAGTGTAACTGTAATTAATGCCAATATAGTACCAAGGGAAAGTGATGAGCAATGACCAGGATTAGGCTGGGAGAGAACAGGGGATCAACAGGAGGGAATCACTAGGAAAAATATGGATAGGAACAAGCAAAGAGATCACAAACAGGAACAGATCAACAAGACAACAATTCCAATTAAGGAAAACATTGCAATACTGCAAGGCAATGGAGCTGGCAACATGGAACACACTATAACAGACAGGCTGTCTAATAAGAACATGGAATTGGTTCAGCTTGTTTGTTTTGACTGGTGAGCATTCTGGCCACATAGAAACAACTAGAGCCTATCTTACACCGCATGACCGTAATATATGGAAATCCCAAGGTGTGGATGGACAGGTATTAGGAGGAAATGCCATTAAAGTACATTGTACGAAGAGGTAACACCCAGTTGTACACAAACCTGCAGGGCTTCATTCAAGGCATTATAACTGTAAGTAATATTAATATTTATTTATTATAATATTTATTGGATATTGACAGTTATCATTATTAAATATGTACGGGTAAGATTTATAATACAGGCATGGAGGCCATTAACTATTTACATGACATCAACAGGGTCATTAACTAATTAAGGGTTAATAGCATATCACGACAGGGGTTTTTAGTTTTGTTATGGACGTTTTTATACATTTTTTGACACATTGGCATAGTTTACAAATCGCCATTGAAACACGCCCCAAAGTAAATCCAGCATGTTCGATTTAAGCATTGCCTCTCAACTACAGCAATGGCCGGTGATTTATACCTGCGAGATAAATCTACCCTTAGTAAATCTGGCCCTTGGTCTCTATCTCTTATTTATATGTTACACGCTGCCAAGCTAATCCTGCCAGCATGTGACTGTTTACATTCCGTGGGCTCTCTCTCTCTCTTTGGTTGCCTCCAGCTGACCTGCAATCAGTACAGATCTTATTCAGCCTAGAGATGTCTCTGAGTTGATTGAAAGCTGGGACTTTAAATATAGAGCAGTGTGGATCCCATATTGCCGGTTATAACATTTGGTCTCCTACATCTTGCTTGCTCTCTACATGTGTGTACCTTGTGCATTAGATCTCTGTTTATTGTTATCATCGAATCTCCTCCTGTTCTCCCTCCAGTTACCTTCTCAGCTGCCTTTCTCACCTCACCCCAGACCTCTGTTTGTCTGCTCATGTTTGTCTGTTTCCTGGTGTATACATCATTTGTCTCTGTCTCAGTGTTCACTTCCTGACTCTCTCTATTAGAGGCTGCACAACAGGTTATCTCTGGAGATCACCAGCTTGGGCCACGAACGTCTAGATGCCAGCAGCCAAGTCTATCCTCACCATCAGGAGCTCGATTGAATACCTGGCCCCAGTTTAGACTCTGCTACCTGGTGTGTGGTCACGGATACCTGTAACGTTAAAGACTTAATTTTCAAAACTTTTCAATATTGATGTAAATTAGTGAATTATTAGCGATGTACTAACAAATGTTTACCTTTAACAATTGTCTCCTTATGTGTTCCACGTTTGGGTATTTTGGGTCCATTTATATTGATATATACAATTTCTTCCTCTTTGTTGGAAAAATTTCCTAATGAAAATTGGAGTCAGTAAAATTAATTCACAAATCTCACAGTAGATTTATTGTACATTGTGCCTAATTGTCTGCACTATTATGCACAACAAAGAGGTACAAATAGACTGTAATGTGACCCTCTTGTTTACATGTATACATAATAAAAGTAAAAAAAAACAAAAATACAATTATAAACGTGGAAATTCAAATCTCAGGATAATTTGGTATTAAAAGATATTAATATTAGAGCTCTAATACCCAGGATCAGTATCTGTCCAAACTGATCATAAACAAGTAGAAAAATATAGAAATTCCAGGTAGCGCTAAATAATAATATTAGAGGTATAACATATAACAAAAATGTATTAATGCATTCATAAAAACAATATAAACAATGGCACCATGGGAAAATCTTATAATGAACAAGTCAATTATTGGTACAAACAGGAATTCTGTTTCTAGCTGGAGAATCAACAGGTGCAATTGATATAAAAGAAGACTTGTATAAAAAGCAATGTGGAAATGTACAGATGGAAAATGTGGTTCTAACCATAGCTGATATTCCTCAATCTTAAGTGTCGTGTCCAAAAACTTGCAACAATATAATCACTCCAAATGTATTGACCGGCCAATCTTTGCAATCATGCTGCTGAGTGCTTCTAGACCGAAGTCACAGCACTAACTGCTATTTCGTGATCGTAGTTAGAGTCAGTCACGCACCAGTAAGAATTATCACAGACCAAGTGGGTTCAAATGGCTAATGCTAGGTGTCTGGTGGTCTCATATTGTAGCCTGAGATTGACGGAGGTGGAATTACTGTTCCCACTGTGTACTTGCCGATGGTAGGGGTCATGAACTTCCAATGTGGCTGCGGACCTTCACCGCAAGAGTCACAGAGGGAATCAGTAGGTTTCAATGGAGAGACACTCACGGTAGAGTACGGGAGCGTGTGTTCTCATAAGCTTCATTCGTCAGTGCAGTCACTTAGCTGATATTTTGCAAATAGTAATATGACAAGTTCACAGTGCAAGCTGGATCCTCAGATGAGTAATTCACCTATCACAGTGCCAGTATGTTAAGACCTTAACGCATTTCATGGAGTTAACTCGATTTCGCCTGAAGGAATGGCGTATTTCTGGTAAAGACCTATATTTAATATAGGTCAACAAATAAAGGGCATATACCTCATTATAAATAAATACGTAAAATGAAACAAAAATTACATAATATTATATCAGTATCAGATTAGAGAGAGATTGCAAAACTAAATAAATCAAAAATGGTACTTGTTTATCTTTGAGGCCCCCGCTACGTAACTTACGTATCCCCCCTACATAAGTTACGTACATTATTTTATTATTATTTTTTTCCAAGGTGACACTGATGTTCTGTGCGGCGGCGGGAGCCGGCTTCTGGAGACCGGACATGAAACGGCGGGTGCGTGCGTGCGTGCATGGGTGACACTAATGCAGCAATATCCATGACCAGACATGTTGCTGTATCGGGGACGGACGGAGATGATGTTCTGTGGCGGCGGGATGTTCTGGGGCGGCGGGAGCCTCTGGAGACTGGACATGACACGGCGGGGACTTGGGGAACACCAAGTGGGGGACAGACTGGGGAGGGGGGAGACTGAAGGACGGAGAGACACCCTCCTCCTTATTATTGTTTACATGGGCCGCCACCGGGAGACACACACAGCTGCACCGGAGCTCGCACCCTCTGCTGAAGAAAAAAATACTCAAGTAGTGTAACCAGTGGCCTCTCCAGCAGGGGGCCGCAAAGATAAACAAGTACCTAAAAAATAATAAAAAGATGTAAAAAATGTATGAAAAATAAATTTATTAACCAAAATCCAATTCAATATTTTCATTAAAACCTTGGGGGGGACAAGGAGGCCAGCTGATGTATCCAGAATGTTTCACGGATACACAGACGCTTATATCGATCACCACCCCTGGCTGTCGGGGTTATAAATTCAATACCCATAATTTGTAGGGAAGATGTATCCCCTTTATGTATTTTATCAAAATGAACTGCCACATTGTGATAAGGTTTTTTATTTAAAATACAGCGTCTGTGTTCCAAAAAGCAACATTGTAATGCCTTTGTCAACCACATGTCAGTAAGTGTATCACATATTGGGTAGAACAGTTTATAAAATGTTTGATAGAATATCCTTTAGGAATATTGGATACCCAAGTTTTATGATGATTACTAGTGTAATCTAGAAAGTTTGTTTATGTCAAGTAGTTTGACAAATGTACTAGTAATAATTTCATTATTCTGAATAAATACTGATATATCCAATAGGATATAACCAGTTCTGTTCCACAGTTAAGATCCTCTGCCGGTGCCCCTAATTATACCCAGTCTAGGCATTTTCCATAATTTTCCATCTGCAGAACTAGGGACAGACCAGTCTATGTATTTACGTATCTTGGGCCAGATCCAGACCTACGTACGCTAGCGATTTTACGCTAACCGCTGACATAAAATCACCCATTAGTATTTACTGCGCATGTGCGCGGCAGATATTACGACACGTAACTCAGGACGGACGTAACACTCTCGAAACTACGTATGAAGGGGTGTTCCTAAAATATGCTAGCCGTATTTACGTTCCAACTATGCTTTGGAGGCGGAGAGATGCATTTAGATCATACAGTAGGAGCTGGGTTTGTCAGTTACGTCCATCAGGACAACACGTACGTGTGTGGTTACGCTTGGAAAAGTTAAGGTGGGGTTTGGTAGACGTAAATCACCAAAAGTTCGTCTGATGGGAGTGTCTGGGGGAGTGCATAGTACTTACGATAGCATAAACACGCTACATTAATAAATATAACTAGGACGTAGGTCATACTATAGACCAGTCTCTCAATGCAGAAGTTCCTTTACTTGTTACAATCGTTTTGTTAGTGTCTCTGAATGATTTTTTAAAAAGAGGATAATTCCATCAATACGTGATTATACAGTAAATAAGTACTACCCCTTTAAGAAAGTAGGGAATCTGCGCTCCGATTTCTCAGACAGTGCCGCACAGCATCTTTTATCACCTTTTTATTATCAATTGTGCCTATATCTATGATGAACTTTTCCACTAATAGCTCAAATTTACAGAACAATCGCTCATTGCATAATCTCTAACTCATTTGCTTGTTACAATCATTTAATTAGTATTTCTCAATTATAAATTTGAGTTAGAATACTTTACTATATGCTAAAAAGGTATTTCCCCTTTCATAAAGTATGGAATCTGTGCTCTAATTGTGTAAACAGTGCCACAAAGCTTCTTAATGTACTTAGAGGCTCACAAAAGTCAGTATGCATTGTGCTTGCCATAGATATATGTGAACCAAGAGTGCGCACAATAGTGCCTTCTGATTACAGCAAGCAGAATACTGCAGCTAAGCACATTGCAGCTACGTGGCCTAAACCATTGCACAAGTGCATGGTTGTACTGTGTAATGCTGACTGTAAACTGAGGGTTTAATGTGAGCACAATTGTCAGATTTTAAATGTCACAAATTAATTGCAAACTATTTTTTCTATAAAAACATGAAATAGTACATTTTTAAACCTGTACAATGATGCTGATTTATACCTTTTCCAAAGTAGAGAAAATTGTTCCATACATGGCGAGAAATTGCATGCATGGCAAGCCCACTTGCTGGGGAAAGTTGAATAGGGCTTCAGGAATCATTAAACGTTTGTTTATAACATTTAGCATACCAACTTCCTGTGGAGTTTAACCAATGTCAGCCATTCATTGTCCTGAATGTCCTGAGTGTATGACTAATCCTGTGAATTGAATGGGTGATGTCAGCATCATTGTCTGAGTCAGCAGCTGCTAATTGGTAAATAAAAAAAAACCTTTAATGAGTTACTAATGGGCTGAAATAAATAGATTAAGCTTTCTCATCCCTGATGCTCATTTTGTGACATGGTGGGAAAGTGGTTGCAATCCCCGCAATGAAAGCTGAAAGTTACTTTTCGGCTGTCTCTTTTATGAATGGGTGAGTGTGTCAATCGGCATACTCATCCATTCATTTTCGCAGAGACTCGTTGGACCCGCTGCTGACAGCTCTGGAGAGGTGAGTAACCTCTCAGGGGACTTTTAGTGTTAGGAAGGGGAGGGGGGTTAGGGTTAGGCTTTTAGGAAGGGAGGGTTAAGGTTAGGGCCATAGAAGGGGAGGTTTAGGGTCAGGCTGTGAGGAGGGGTCTTAGGGTTAGGCTATAGAGGAGGGAGGGTTAGGGTCAGGCTAGGGAGAAGGGAGGGTTAGGGTCAGACAGCGGGGTATTGAGGGTTAGGTTCAGGCTGTGGGGAAGGGAGGGTTAGGGTAATGAAAGGGGAGGGTTAGGGTTAAAATTAGGAGAGGGGTTGGGGTAATTTTTTAGCCTTACCTTTCGGAGCACCACATGCTGTGCTCCGTGATTTGATTGCTATGCCTCATCGAGGCATAAGCAATCGATATCCCTGCCAGTTCGAAACTGGCTAGGAGAGAACGGCCCTATCGAAATAGGGCCATTCTTAACGGGGACCCACATCCATGGGGAAACTAGATTGTAGCCCATTATTAAATCATCGAAACTTTGTTTATTTATCATTTAGCAGCTGCTGGCTTCCTGTAGAGATCAGACAATGGATCTGACATCACTCATTCAATTCACAGGATGAGTCATACAGGCTTTCTGTTTTTTTTTACTGCCTCTCCTGCCTCTACAAAATGCTTTTGGCAATCCAACAGGTGTCATAAATTAAAAGCAATTACTGCTATTACTATCAGTGACCTTCATTTTTGTGTAAGCTACACACTAACAATGGAGCCAATAATTACAATGCGGAGAGATCAGCTGCAGTCATAAACACATTGTGAGTCAGTATAACTGAATGATGATACTTATGTTTATAGTTTCAGTTTCTTGATGTGTTCAAATGTACAAACGGGCTTTTTGGTTATTGCTTTGGCTGAATTTGCAAGTAGTCATTGTAATGTGCTTTAGAGTGCATGTACTTTTATGCAGAACTAGAGCAAGATTTTACTAAGTGACTACTAATACTGGTGACCGTCACCTCAGCTCCAACCTGATAACTACTTCACACTCCCACATCCAAGACTTCTCCCGGGCTGCCCCTCTCCATTGGAACAACCTACCACATCCTATCAGGCAATCCAGCACCCTCCAATCCTTCAAACGCTCCCTCAAAACCCACTTCTTCAGACTAGCCTACCCTTCCTCCACCTAAGCTTACCTACCCTCTCCATCGTCATCCCTGTGTCTCCTGTTTATTTGCCCTCTCTCACTTAGCATGTTAGCTCTTATGAGCAGGGTCCTCCTCCCTCCTGTCATCACCCCTCTATCTTGCCTCATCACTTCCCACCTTTTTCTCTACTGCCTATCTCTCTCTCCTTATTCATCTGTTCCTACACACATATTCAGCATCTTTATATTGAATATATGTAATATATGAATATTGAATTGTATATGTAACTATTGTCTTTGCTATTGTCTCTGTATGGCTCTTTGGATACTGTGTGGCGCTGTATAAATTATTGTTAATAATAATAATAATACTCATGTATGGTCACTCCACAATATGGTAGCAGAGTCTATGGTAAATCAAGTATATTCATTTGCTCATTTGTTTATGATTTGGTGTAATTTTATTAATTATGTGCACTAAATCTGTCCTTAGGGACACGTAACAGCATGTTTTCCAGGTCTCTTTGCTGGAGAGCACAAGTGTATTCATTATTGACAGGTGCTACTCATTATATCAACTGTGATTATGAGGAGACCTGAAAAACGTACACTGTTAGAGGTCTAAGAACCCCTGCACTAGATGACATTAGTTAGCAACGTCTTTTACTATTTCGCCAGGTATTAATTTATTGGTAATAAAAGTTAAATTTAACATTATTATAAACCCTTTCTGATATCTTATACCTTTTCTTTTACCATTTAACCAAGGCATTACTAGGTGGTGTTATAAGTGCATCACATCTAAATGGTGCCTTATTCTCTCTCTCTCTCTCTGTGCATCCTGTTTTTTTTCTTTCTCTGTCATCTTTACACATTCTTATGCCAGATCCATAGTTAAAAAAAAAAGATGAAATTGTGACTGCTTTATAAATTCACCCAATCACAAGAGGAAATAATCAGGATGAAAATATGTATATATAAAATGGAAAAATGTCAGACTTTAAAAAAAAACCATGCATATGCAAATAGGTTGCAATTGCTCGTGTTGCGTGTGTCCTATTGTAACAATGAATTGCACCAAATTTACTCCACAAGCAGCCCCAAATACTTCAATAAATTCATTAGTATTACCTGTGTTTTCTCGATCATTCATCATGTCTCTGTTGTGTCATGTCTCTTACAACTATGAGAACCTTAAACAGGGGAAGTAGATGACCACTAGGTCATCAGGAAGAATATTTATAACTACTGCAAGACACCACAGGGCTGTATGAAACCGCAGTTACATAACAGCAAAAATATAACTCAAAAGAACTTAACAAAGTTATTGCTACAGGTCACAGCACTCCAACATGAGTTCCAATATCCTAAATTCATTTTTATATCATTATTGGTCTGATCCTGAACCAGTTTTACTAGAATCTAGGCGTCAGGCAATGTGCAGCTCTGGTGCTAACCCAGTAGAGTTACAATTTACAAACTTTGTGACTGAACCAGACGGAAATACAAAAAAAGAAATCCGTTTCTCGCAAATATGCGCACGGCCATTGAAAGGTAACACCCATGACAGTCCCCTCACACGGACGGGTTGTCGGTGACTTTCAAGTCGACCACCCTTCTCTTTAAGTGTGCATTTCCGAGCATATAACGCCTCCGTAGGTGCATAACTAACAGCGCCCTCCTGAACCCTCAAATGGTCATTTCAATGTTTCCCCCCATCCACTTACACTCATCTTTCTCCGGACGGATTATAATTATGCCCCTCCATACGGATCTTCCCATGTGCGATTCACAAGTCCGCGCCTAATGGACTTCTGTGCGTAAAATCAAGATAGATTGCATAAATTTAGTTACTACGCATGCGCAGTTCATCGGATCGTTAAATTCCCACGGAACTTCCCGAGAAAACGTATGTCTGAATACGGCCCTGCATCCTGAATGGAAAAAAAACACACAAATAAATAGCTTTTTAAGAAAGATCCAGAGGCTTACATAAGTGGGAGTCTGGATGCAGATGTATGTACAGTTTTAGTACAGACACATAAAATGGAAGCAAAATAAAGTTACTTTCATTTTAAAAAGTCATCAAGGTGAACATGCTCAAATATGTATGGGAAATAGTTTGTATATGAATGTGAATAACAACAAATATCTATGTTGCTTTTGAGTGAAGAGCAGCTGCAGAGGAGATTTTACTAAGCTCCCAATCATAGAAACAATATAAAGGGTAAGTACAGCGCTATGACAATTTTGACACATTCATAAAAATAGAAACATAACATAGAAACATAGAAAGTGACTGCAGATAAAAGCCACATGGCCCATCCAGTCTAAACATTTGTTTATTTAAAACTATACTGACCATATTTACCCTCAATTTAGTTTAAGATTTAGGATACCCTTATATTTATCCCAAGCATTAGATAAAAGGATACACTAAGTTGCGCAGTAAGTGAAACAAAGTGACTAAGTGAATATATAAAGTGGTAAAGTGCTAAGAATTAAAGTGACTCAGTGTAAATCTCATATGGTGAGCATAAATACAATGAATATAAACCACATTAAATTAGTGAACTAGGTAAATAAAAATCAAACAAAAAATAAATAAATAAATGAATATAAAGATCCACTAAAAATGGCAGTACATTAATAAGAACAGATATGGCGTATGAGGGCGCAATTCTAAGGTAAAGCTGCCACACACACCAAAAAATGTTTTCCACTGAAAGAGGTATAAAATATAATAGATCTAGTGCAAGTGAAATTAAATCAATGTAATTACAAAAATGAAACAGTGGATGGCGCTAACGGATCATCAAATATACTGCTGACCTAATAATCTGTGGAATTTGATCTATAAAATAAATCTGAAATTACAAAGGAATGATGGAATAAATATAAAATCCTCTCAATAAAAGCCAAATATAAGATGAATACAGTAATTTAGATATAACGTGCAACCACTAAATAAGAAATTATAGCTAAATGGAAACACATATAAATTCATTAATCTACTATGGATATGAATAAAAATCCAAAATAAATAAAGCGGAGTATAAATCCAAGAAGTCCCCTTTTATCCCAAGCATGCTTAAAACTGTTCTCTAATGTAAATGAGCATGGCTCAGTAGTAATCATTACTGTTGGGTCATGAATTAGGTTTCTAGATTGGATTTATCTGTGTGGAGGTTGTTAGTTCTGCGTGTGTGTGTGTGTGTGTGTTTGTGTTTGTGTGTGTTTGTGTGTTTGTTTGTGTGTTTGTGTGTTTGTTTGTGTGTTTGTGTGTGTGTGTGTTTGTTTGTGTGTGTGTGTGTGTGTGTTTCTTCTCATAGTTCAAAACCATACTAGTACTGTAGGTGATGTTGCATTTGACAAAATGGACGCTGGAATGTGTAAATGAGTGTCAGTGATTAATTACACGTTCCTTGTGCAACATAATATTATTGCGTTTCATAATAAAAAAAAACTTAATTGTAGGAACCAGCAAATTGTTTAAATTACGGTTTGTGTTTAATATTTTACATATTTCTGATTTTGAATGAGTATCAAAATCAGAAACAAAACCAGCAAAGGCTTGGGGATCCCACCAACTTTAAGCAGAGTTTGGCATTCGGTAATTTACATTTGTGTGGATTATATGTCTAAAAGAGTTCTGCAGCTGGGAAGATATGGCAACCAGTGGGCATAGTGTGGCATAGGAGGTTAGTCTTGGAGCACCCTTCTATACCTTGAGCTGTGGTTATGATTCCATCCTTGCATGTGAGTCCTGATCAGCATCTTTGTGGATGGGCTCAGAAATAAGTCAGATTAGTTTAGGATAATTCATGTAATTTCACTTGACAAACAGAGAGGGTATGTCTGAGGCCTCCCAATATGGAGGAGCAGCCGCTCACTTTCCCAGTGAGGAAGAGCTCGTATATAGTCTGGCCTGTAGAATGAAGGGGCTGAGCGTGAATCCAACAGACCTTACTGGGTATGGTACTCCGTTACCCAGCCCTGGTGGAAGCCCCTGCAGCACTGATGAACACGACCTTTACTCACCAGCAATAATAGTTGTCTCACCTCTGCTTATTAAGCTGGTTAATAGCACCTGAAAGAAAACACAACGCCCTGTCTCTACTCACCACACCTATCTTAATGGGTCTTACCACAAACTCGTTTTAATTATTCGAGTCTGGCTCTCCCAACACTGGAGGGTAGAGTCAGTGACGTGGAGAGCCCAGACTGGCTGGTCAATTAAGACGTCAATCCTGGACTGTGACCATCCCATACAGCAAGGGCTGAACTTGTCGTCAGGCTAGGGTGCCAGATTCCAGGGGGTGCATTAAAATGCATTCTTATTGAATTTTTTTGACTGGGTCAGTAAAGTATTAGATAAGGGGAGAGCTGTAGACATAGCTTATCTAGATTTTAGTAAAGCTTTTGACACTGTGCCATGTCCCATGTTAAATAATCTGGAAACTTTAGGATTGGATTTAAAGATAGTTGCATGGATACAATCTTGGTTACAGGATAGATAGCAGAGGGTTGTAGTAAACGGAATCCCTTCTGGGGATGGTAAAGTAACCAATGTATATCCTAAATGGCACTACATTAGAAACTATTGAGGCGGAAAGCAGTGGCACACCCAGGGGGGGTTTCTGGTTGCCCAGAAACCCCCCCAGATTGAAAAATTCAAAAAATATTGAAAAATGAACAAAAAATAATGTCTGCAAAGCCAGTTTTAAAAAGGCAAAACTGAAGTTAATGATGGCAAGTGATAAACCACAAAGAATCTGGATGTTAATTATACGGCGCACAACAAATAATTAAAATGATTTATAACCGTAAGAATATAAGGAGAACCTTTAGCAAACAAATACAAAGCCAATACACTTTTAGGGCTATCTGACAATTATTGTGGAGATCAGATGATAATCATCAGAAAGTTCTGCCATCAGTATATACTCTTCCATGATGCTGCAAAATTGTTAGAAACTGCATCACATTGTTGGATTTAATTTTTGAGATATTTTTGGGATCAACAATCTTTCAATTTCGGGAGAAAAAGTTCAGTGTGTACTGACACAAGCTTTACTGCAACTCCCATTCACAACTGAATTAGTCAACCAGTCACTAACTACTGACCAGTGAGCCCAACATCAGAAGCAGGGAAACTGATGGAAACACTTTTAAAAGGAACAAATCGTACAATATCTTAAATCCAGTAACTTACAGGATCCCAAGCAGCATGGACTCACTGGTGGAAGATCATGTCAAACAAATCTTATTGAATATATTGACTGGGTCAGTAAAGTATTCGTTAAAGGGGGAGCTTTAGATATAGCGTGTCTAGATTTTAGTAAGGCTTTTGACACTGTGCCACATGGCATGCTGTTAAATAAGCTGGAAACTTTGGAATAAGACTTGAGAATAGTTGCATGGATATGATCTTGGTTACAGGATAGACCAACAAAGGGTTGTAGTAAATGGAATCCATTCTGGGGATATTAAGGTAACCAGTGTAGTACCCTAGGGTTCTGTACTTGGACCAGTACTATTTAATATCTTTATTGGTGATATTGCCTGTGGTAACAAGGGGAAAATATGCCATTTTGCAAATGACAAAACAGATATGTAGCAGGGTAGATAAACCAGGAAGGGTACACAAACTAAGTGATGATCTAGGTAGAGTAGAGGAATGATCAAGAGTGTGGCAGCTGCTGTTTAGTGCCAAAATGCTAAACCATGCACTAAAGCTCAATATATCATTAATGGCACTCCATTAGAAACTACTGAGGAGGAAAGGAATCTGGAAGTCATTATTTCATGTGACTTACAGGTAGCCAAGCAATGTAATATAGCAATGAGAAAGGCAAGTCAGATGCTTGGTTGCAAAGGTAAAGGAATTAGTATCAGATGAGAAGCATTGATGCCCCTTTATAGATTGTTGGTATGACCTCACCTAGAATAAGATGTTCAGTTCTGGAGGCCTTATTTCCAGAAAGGCATAGCTACAAAAAATGGTCCATGGCCTGTGTCACAAAACATATCAAGAAAGGCTAGAGGAACTAAACATGTATAGCTTGGGGCAGAGAAGGGAGAGGGGGGACATGATAGCAGATTTCAAATATATCAAGGGGTGTGACCGGCTAGAGGATGGTAGCATTTTTCAAAGAAAGAGGTGTAATAGAACACGGGGTCATGCATTTAAACTGGAGGGTGGTAGATTCAATGAATGAGTTATTCTGTAATTCCTTTGTAGATATCTGCAGTGATTACTGAATCAATATATGCAGGTGGTATGAGAGTAAGATTGATGGTGTAAGAAAAAGCGGTAATATCACTTTAAAGGCTCTAAAAATTCCTGCAGCAGCCTCTAACCAAATAAGGGGTCCCACCACCTTAGGCAAACAACATGTAACACAAAATATTGAATAGGGAAAGCGCTGGAATAAATACTGATATAAATGTCAACAATTATATATAAAAGTCTCTAAAATAAAGCGGCATACAGATGCTAGAGATTGATTATGTACTTAGATGTCCCAGATAAACTGATCTTAATGGTAGTTTCAGGAAGCAATCTTGTACTTTAGACGTTGTATAGATGACCCTCATATAGATCCCTGGTGCAGCAAAAACAACGCAAGCCTGCTGGAATCCTGCTGGGACGTCCAAGACGGCAATACTCTCCAGACCGCGGGATGGAAGAAAATTCAGAACACCAGAGCGGGACGGAAACACCTGGCACACGTGGTAATGGTGATCACTTGACGTGTTTCAGGGTCATCCCCTTTCTCAAAGGTGTGTCTTGCTCCTCATCCCTGCAGATGAAGGCCTCTGATTTCTGGGCAAGAAGAAGGATTGCTACCTTAAAGAGTAGAAATAGGAGGCCAAAAAAATGGAAATGCATATACACCATAGCAGTGGTCAAAATAATGGAAGTGAATGGAGATTTATAGCTTTTCAATTAAATCACTGGGAGACGTGACGGTACGACATACCCCTGTATACCCCCCTGCACCATATGGGATACAGAGGTACAGTTAAGGACAAATGATTCTATTTTGGATAGTACTTACTAATTACAATATACAGTATAGGCATTCCCTCTCTCTGGGCCTGATCCAGAACAACACTTTCTTGCATTGTTACGGCATGCGCGAGCGTAAGATTGGCAATTTGGCTGATCTGCGCATGCGCCCGGTAGATGTTTAGCATCGTAATTACAGGTTTAACTGGCTTAAGATCTGTTGTTCCTAACTGTTGCATAATTACGGTGGAAGGGGAATTCCAATGTTACGAGCACCGTAACTACACTACAGTTAGGGAAGGTAGGTGGGTGGAGGCAGGGAAATTAGACAGGAAGGGCAGGGCTAAGAGATTACGAATAGGTCCTGCCGTAGTTACGTCAGCAAAAGTTAGGGTAGCCTGCAGCCAGTGTAACTACGGCAGGATGGGGGGAGTGCATTGTAGTTACGCTGTGCGTTAGTACTCACAGCGCTTCATCGTAGATCTAGATCAGGCCCAAAGAGGACAGAAAAGTTAGGTAGTTCATGGGTATTGGAAGTATTAGTTGGGGGCTTAAAAATCAGATTTAATGCTCTGTTTATGGAAGAGAGATTTAATTCATTCATTCATTCTTTCATTCGTTCCTTCGTTCATTTTAATAGTTAAGCAATCTTTTCCATAATGTTCATAGTATGTTACATTTTATTATTATATTAAAGTTAAAAATAAGTGCCGACCCACATGTTTTGGTCTTTGTTCCAAATCTTTGTTGTGTTTTTGATTTTGGCAAAATTTGTGTTGTGGATTTCTTTAAAAAATTGATTAAATAAACGTTAAAATCATGTAATTTGTATGCAATTTTTTCCTACTGTATTATTAACTTTCATTTCCATTTAAATTGGACCATTTCACAGCTCCAAAAATCATTTTCACCAGTATTGCAGCATCTAAACTGAGCTACAGAGAAACACTGGGCAGTGTAATCGAATATAGCACCTCTATGAACATAGTGGCACAGCAAGGTGGCAGTTTAATAAACCCTTTAGAACGTTTTCATTAATTTGTCATGAAAAAGCCTACTAGAAAAAAAATCTATATGTAAGTGAAAAAACTTAGTGGAAGGAAGGAAAAGGTCAATCCAGTGAAAAGAAAATGGTAAAACTGCTTGTGAGCCCCTGTATAAAGGACTGTAATATTTTTGTGATATTTTCATATTTATATTGCATTTTATTTTGTTGTTGTATTTTGTACGGCGCTGCTGACACTTTGTGGCGCCTTATAAATAAACAATAATAATAATAATAATAATAATAATGACTGATATTTTAACAGGGATGAAATCTTCCCTTCTTCCTTCAAACATGTCCTCGTCTTCCCCCAAAAAACCTATTGTCTATTCACCACAAAGAAATCACTTCATGTATTCTTTTTCAAACTATTTTCCACCATCTACTTTTTAGAAACCAACATCACAATGCTTGACTGGCTGTCCTTGTCTTCTCACCCTTTTGGCTATGAACTTGTGTGCTATATGTTTTGAGTGAGGGTGGCAGTCCTTCAGATGGTCAGTGCTGTCATGGTCCTCTGGTCTCTTGGCTAATAATAATTAGAAATCCCAGGCTTCAGACCACATTGGAGGAGTTACTTGAATTAAAGGCAGTTATAAATGTATGAAAAGGAAAATAAGAAACATGGTGTTACATCCTGGTTTGTCACCTTGGACACATTGTGTTTCTGACATTCACCTTTTTCCACTGTTTTATGCATTCCCGGTATCCCTGTTTATACTGCCTGTTATTTGTGCTTAATTTCTGCATTACCTGCATACTCCTGCATTGCATGTCCTGTGTTATCTGTGTCATCCTGCAATAAACCTTACCAGATCCTGAGCTACTTCATGTCATCATAACAAAATGACCCACCAAGACTGTATGAGTACTGACAGGAAATATGCCTCTGAGTTATCTTCCTACTTCGAACAGCAAAATTCTCGGGTTCCTTCAACCATAGATTCCAGTGATGTACTATTATTGCAATTTTCATGTGGTCTTTATTTGGACTTTCTTGCATACTCCTTGTGGATTACCTAGACATCTGCATATTACTCCTGTGGACTCATTTGGACTCTCAGGCATTATCACCCATGTTGTACAAGAACAGAATGAGCGGCCTGGCTGGCATAAAGCAGGTATCCAAAATAAACAGAGACAGGGAGAATCAGATAACAGGACCATAGCCAAGAAGAACTTAAGTAACTTACCATAAGTAAATTATGTTGGTGTTGGCAATCAATCTAAAACAGCGCCTGGTAGTTGAGTAAATATTTAATCATTTATATTCAATATAATAAAATAAAATCCACAATATAGATAATATTAAAATAAAAAAATGCAAAATCGCAGACACTTGAATACAGTAAAATGTATATGCACCACTCAACATAAACTTTACATAAGTTCCCAGCTCTAATAGTTCACCATTTATGTGGACTTTGAATAGAATGAAAGGTAATACGGTCCAATCTGTGAATGAAAAAGTGCAAATGACACTTAAAAAAACACAATTTGATTTAAAGGCATATGAGTCCTTATCCCAATTCAAATCGGCGCCTTGAGTGATAATTCAACAGAGTAGATTTTATCTTTTCTATTGTTTATACTGTCACGTTAACCAAGTGATTTAAATAGATTTCTTAGTCACCACACTAAAGCATGTCAAATTCCTTGGAGTTCTCCTGGGGTAGATGCAGTTCCCTCGATGAACGGAGTCCTCCTAAGTGTGCCAAGTGACGATCACTAGGTTTATCCATTAGGACCCCCACCATGGGGTTCTAATTACTGGAGTAAATTCTCCTGGGTTGATTAAGAAACCTTTTACTTTGGAGTCCTTAACATGCCAAATATGCCAAATGGTGTGTTAGCAGTAAGACGGGTTTCCACACTCGATATGGGTGCCTGGGATACTTCCTCCGGCCAGATTGGCCTCGTGTTTTTCAGTGCTGAAAGAGCTCAATTTAGCCTGCATTCAGAGCCGATTGATTTGGTGCCAGTAGTGTAAAGCGTGCAATAGATAAAGTGCTAGAGGTGCTCAAAAGTCAATCTACTTACGCGTTTCGTCCATACACTTCGGTGCAAGAAAAATTAAGTTGTTTTGTACATTACAAAATTGGTACTAATAAATATAGTGTGTGATGGCAACTAAGACCCACTATTAATAACAAAGAAAAATATTGCTTTCAAACAGTGATGACATTTTTTTTTACATAATGGGTAGATTATGCAAAACCAAACTTGTACTGAAAGATAGTGTGTGATAGCAAGCGGCAATATTAGTGACAATGGACAGTGTAGGAAAAATTGAGTTGATATTGTACACTAAAACAATTGATAAAGTTATGGGCGCTATATATCATTTTACTGAGTTTGTAACTCAAATAATGGAAAAAATTGTGTTGGTAAAGTACAATTAGCTGCTGTCTGGGGAGATTGTGCAAAAAGCTAAAAACTAGGATAATGGGAAGACAGCGCTGGATTTATGGGTATGTATAGGTATATAAATTGCAATTGCAAATAAAATGTCAAAAAATATATAAAAAATGTATTAAAGATATTAATTCATTCAATTCAATATTGGTGGCGTTAATGAATAAATCAATCAGATACTGGCATGTAATACTGAATAAATAAACATTTTTATTTAGAACAGTCACATTAAAATTTGTTAGTCGAGACCCAATTAAGGAATAAACAATGTTGTTTAGAATAATCCAGTGCCCCAAGATGTTCGTTCTTATTTGTGCTTATATTTCCCTTCAGTTGAATGACACACTCTGTAGCAATAAGTCCTTGACTGGTAATAGTAGCTGTGGTTAATTTATGATGTATGTCCAGCTGTTTAAGCACCAATTTGTGCAGATTGTATTTGTGGAACTTGTTTATCTCACTTCCCAATAAAGTAAATCACCAATAATGCACAGTCTGAACGGTGTTACTGATACATATGTTGCTTTAAGCATTTGCTGCAGACAATATAGATGGAGTTCTACTCACTCACAGGCTTTCCGATGTCCGCGATGAAGCTGGTAAAAGCAGTAAGTGTCCACCGATGTCTGCTTCCTGCGAATTCGTGATACAGAGTTAGAAAACTTTTCTTCTGGTGTCCGCGTCAGTGTCTGATCCCGTGGTGTCGGGACTACGCTGACACCCGCTTCCAGGATATGCTGCACTGATTGGTGCTGATTCTGTATGTCCAGAAAGGTTAGCGTGTAGAAGGGGGAAGGTGAGGGCAATGCTGCCTGCCCACGGGTGGGTTCAGGTTACCATCTTATGCACTTTTAACAACAATTAAGATAGGGATTCTCTGGGTAATTTAGATGGAAATTACCTCCACTTCAAATCCTTGCACTGGGTCTCAATTCAAAGGTACTATACAGTATCAGATGTGCCCTGATAAATATAGGGGTAGATCCAGAACTACGTGTGCCGTACGTTTATTCGCGGAGCGTATTTTCGTACACGTAAGTTCGCTACACTCCCCTCGGCACACCCCTTGCACGGACGTAGTTTGTCAAAATACGCTACCCAAACCCTACCTTAACTTTTTCAAACGTAACAGCATACGTCCGCTAACAAACGTATAGACTACGTGAACGTACACAGCTTAGCACGCCCATACTGTACACTTTAAATACCACCCCCCGCCTACTTCACGTAAAACGCACGTATTGTTGACTAACGTAAAATTGGCACGCCCACACGTAAGTATTTACGTGACATAATACGTGAATTTCCCATACGTTCACAATTACGCTACGTGAATGTGCGTATTTTCTATGGTCCGCATGTGCAGTGCGTACGTAACTGTGAATTTATGTCTCCGCCACGCGTAAAATCGTGGAAAAGCGTAGTTCTGGATCTGCCCCATAGTGCATAATGGCATCTAAGTGATACTTTTATAGGGACAAAGAAAAATTCAGCTTTAAACAGTTAAGAATTTTTTTTACAGTTTAGTTGTAAGTCAGAGCTCAAGTACTAAAGACTGTAGTGAAAAGCAGAAACTGCAGATTACAACAAGGCGCACAAAATGTATTGATTATTATATGCCTTGTATACTACACAGTACCACCACCAAACACACAAATTCACTCTGCAGGGTTGCCGACTTTTGATAGCTTGCGATGCATGCAGGGGGCGGGGCTTAATTATGTGATTTATGCAAATCACGTCATTAAGCCCTGCCCCCTGACACATACTTACTCATTTTTAGCTGAACTAGTGATCGGGACGGGGCTTGATGGCGCAAATTGTGTGATGAACTCCCTTCCTGTCCCTAGCAACACTAGTATACTAGACTTCAAGGGGGCAGGACTTGAGGCCGTGGTTTCCATGAAACCATGGACCTCAATTCACTTGCGGGAGATTTGGAGTCTCTCCTGGGATACCGGGAGAACTGCCCATATTTCGGGAGTCTCCTGGACATTCAGGGAGAGTCGGCAACCCTGAGATACTATGGCATTACAGGCAGCACAGTTGCTGTGGATAACAGAGAGCCCTAATAAGGACTGTTGATTTATGAAAGACAGTGTAGGTCATGATCCACACAACACCTAATAGACTAATACACAGTAATTGTGTAATGTCTACAAATATATAGCAGAGCTATAGCCAGCAATCATTCTCATAAACTCTCCTATCTAAAAGGGCTGCCAAATCACGAGGGAGTGCCTATATAGAATGCAATACACGCAAAACCAAAGATTATGGGAAAATTATGTTTTCCCCCAAGATTTAAGATCCAAACTTGGCGGGAGGAATCAAATAATGGGCTGTATTCAGAGATCTGTTTTCACGGCGAGATGCGTGCATATTTCTGTGAAGGGGGATGAACTGCACATGCATAGTAACTTTTGGTACGCAATCTACGTTGATTATCCGCTCATAAGTCCAGTAGGCATGGACCTTTGAATCGCACATGGGTACGTACGCACGGATCTCCCACGTAAAAATACGCACGTGAAAATTTTAATAAAAATGGGCGGGGGGAGGCATATTGATGAAGGAATGTGGGCGCAACTATCATGAATCGCACGAACAGAGGACACATACGCACGCAACTGCACACGAAAAGATACAAGTGGTCTATGGAGGTCTACGTGCGCACAGATTTGCAAGGTGAGTGTCAAGGGTTTTGGTGGGTGTTCCCAGCTATGGGCGTACGTTTATTTGCGTTCACGTTTGCAAACTCTGAATATGGCCCAATGTCTTGGGTCGACTCGGAACCCCAAAATTCAGGTCTGTTGAATTTCACACAATCTGAACCACTTATCTCTAATTAAAATATACATCATTTATACCAGGGAATAATTTCATTATACTTATAACAATAAGTATTTTTACTGTGTTCTTCTAAAATATTCAAAATGTAAATCTAAAACAATTGTCTACACAAACGAATAAACGTAATGTCTTTGAATGTTTTATTTTGGAAAAAGTATAAGCAACTGATTCATCTTTATTGTAAAACTATATTTATATATGTCAAATTTGTTTATTAAAAAGCATACATTTTTTTTTCATATTTCCTGTGACATTTGCTGTTATGCTCAGCGAAGCATTATTTTGTAGTTGTTTTTGCAGATAACATCACCTACAATACAATTTATGGTTGCAATATTTCCTATACCATACATAAAGAATGCATACACTATGGGCTGGATCCAGACTTAAGAAGGAGCTTGAAATTAAGGACCTGATTCACACTTAAGAAGCTTCTTAAAATAAGAACTTAAAGTCACTCCTGGGATAAACCATGTTAATTGCAGGGGGTGTCATATTTCATCTGTTGCAAACAGTACTAGTGTTGAGAGGTGGTATTTCCCAGTCCAAGTCTAAATAACAGTGCAACAGAAAAGCTGGTCAGTATCTGTTTACTTGACTCCCCCTGCAATCAACATGGTTTTGCCCAGGAGTGACTTTAAGCTCTTATTTTAAGAACTTTCTTAAGTCTGAATCAGGTCCTAAGACAGGAAAGTTACTCCTGGGCTAAACCATGTTGATTTCAGGGGAGTCATAATTTATCTGTTGCAAACAGTATTGAGAGGTGATGTTTCCTATCCTATAAGTCTAAATAACAGTGTGATAGTAACGCTGGTCAGTATCTGTGTGCAGTAAGCAATTCAAAGATATATCCCTGCAAGCAAAGAATACAATTAACTTGACTCCCCCTGCAATCAACATTGTTAGGCCCAGGTGTAACTTTCCTCTCTAAGGACCTGATTCACACTTAAGAATCTTCTTAAAATAAGAACTTAAAGTCACTACTGGGCAAAACCATGTTGTTTTCAGGGGGAGTCAAGTTAATTGTATTTGCATGCAGGAATACATCTTTGAATTGCTTACTGGAAACAGATACTGACCAGCTTTACTATTACACTGTTATTTAGACTTGGGCTGGGAAATATCACGTCTCAACACTAGTACTGTTTGCAACAGATGAAATATGACTCCCCTGCTATCAACATGGTTTAGCCCAGGAGTGACTTTAAGTTCTTATTTTAAGAAGATTCTTAAGTGTGAATCAGGTCCTTAATTTCAAGCTCCTTCTGAAGTCTGGATCCAGCCCTATGTATTTAACTTTTTAACTTTTTTGTGAATATCTCAGCATATCCTAATTTTTTCACAGATATAAAATAACTTTTCATCACAGTTACGATCATTCCAAGGTCCAGACACGATCTCTGCACAATGCTCACGATTTGCGGCATAGTTGGGCTCATTCACATCCCAGTTACTGTAGGAAACAAAATATATACAATAATTTGTGTAGGTTCCAGGCATCTCACATTAAAGTAAATACCTCTAAATTCATAGCTCTATAGTGAAGTAAGAGGTCCAGGTCATGCCATGAATAATAGTCATGGGTCTGTATTCCCTAGTCATCAAACTGATGGCGACAATAGCTGGCTCTATTTATTATTTTATTGTAAGTGGCCCCTCCAGTCTTCCCAGTTGTTTATTTGGCGATGTGGAACTTGCGTCACGTGTCCCATTCTATGAATTTGTGTGGCCTGTGGTTTTCTCTTTAGACTTTGTAGCTTGTAGAGTACTTAAGATAAGACTCACAGGGCCGGATTTACTAACAAGCGATTTAACTCGCCCCTAAAAATCGTGGTAAATTGCTGTTGTTTGCCAAAGGGGCGATTTCCCATGACAATTTTAAATCTCTAGCGATGTGTCTGATGTTTTAAAGGTTTATTCTCAGCGACTAAGATTGTAATCGCGGCAAATTAATCCATACGAAAATGCCACACATAGAGCCTCCACTATTAAAATGTATTTTTACAAATATTTTATGAATTAAAAAAAAACCTTAAAAATATTAAAACCCCAGCCGCGGCATGCTATTAACCCTTATAGTACTATAAGGCTCAGTATGCCCATATATTGCAGGGCATGCTGTGATTTTTTTGTACCATAAATGCAAAGGGTTAATAGCGTGCCTCCCCATATACAATTTCCCCTCTCAATACTAAATACATACTATGTCCCCATACATATTACTAAACATAACATGCCCCCGTACATAGAATTAAATAAATCATAAAATAAATAATTCATTCCATGGTACATAGAAATTAATAAATCATTTCATGGTACACAGAAATAAAAAATCATGCCCCATAGAAATACATAAGACATGCCCCGATGCATATAAATATAAAATAACTTAACATGTCCCACTAACCATTTCTAATATGTTTAATGTACCCCTTCAGTATATTTAAAAAAAAATAATTTCCCCCCAAAAATATAATATATTACTATAAGGCACAGCATGCCCATGAATTATTATTATTTGTTAATACTTACGGTTCTGTAGTTTCCTTTTTTTCCAGGCGACAGGGTGAGTCCGGGCCAGGATCTTCTTGAGGCTGTTGATTGGAGACTGGTCCTGCGTCTTCCTGGTCCCTCCGGTGAATGACTCATGTCACTGCAGGACCCATACTTAGACCCTCTGATGGGAGTTCCCTTCAGAGGGTATAAATATGGGCCCTGCAATGACATGGGTCATTAACTTGAAGGACCAGGAAGACGCAGGACCGGTATCCAAGCAACAGCCTCAAGAAGATCCTGGCCCGGACTCACCCTGTCGCCTGGAAGAAAAGAATACTATAGAACCGTAAGTATTAACAAATAATAACAATTCATGGGCATGCTGTGCCTTATAGTACTATATGCTGCAGCATGTTAAGGGTTAATAGCATGTCACGGCACAGGGATTTTAATTATTTTTAAGTATTTTTTAACATTTTTATTTAAAGGTGGGGATTGTTTTTTTTTACAAAGTGAGATTTGATTTCTAAGAGATCGACACTCACACCTACCTCTCGCCGGAGTTAGAGGCGAGTTTACAAAGATTTTACAAATTGTTGTAATAGTAAATACAGTGATTTGTATGCTCTGCCTTTTGAAACTTGCCATAGCGATTTCTACTACAGCGAGATTCACTAACCCTCATCTCCGGTGACTTTAGGATGAATTTACTTTAAAACTGGCTGGAGTTGGCATGCAATCTCCGGAGTTCCACTAAATTAATTTTAGTACATCTGGCCCCAAGTATTGCACTGCACTGAACTATAGTTAAATGCTGCTGAAAACGTCCCTGATCTGTACTTACCTATAGCCTAGTTCTGAACCATCTAGCCACTTCCACTTATGGATTTCTTTGGGGTCTCGTCTTAGACCGATCCAATATCTTCTTTGATTTTTAAAAAATGTTTTTATAGAGTCCTAGGAAAATTAAACAAAACATAATTACCTGGAACAAAAAATGACCCACTATTCCAAAATATCTCAAAAAGAGAAACAAAGGAAAATAAAAGAACCAAGATCTTCACAGGGCTGCAAGGACAAACACGGCAGACAGGTGCTCCTTCAGAAGGACAGGGGTAATAGTTATGTTGCTTTGAGTAGTATTGTTAGGTAAAGGGATGGTGGGTTAGGGAAGGGGGGTGGCAAAAAGAGGCTAGTGGACAGGAAGTGCAGTCTCTTTATTGCATAATCTGGAATGATAAATGCTGGAATATTATGAATCTTTATACTGGTTTCTTGCTTCTTACTCACATCTCTATTTTTTATCTCTATCTTCCAGTGACACTCACCCTTCTGTCTTTATAGTTTTATAGTTTTATTTATTTCTGTCCCTATCCTTTACTTTCACTACTCCCCCCCCCTGTCCATCTGGTCTTACTGACTTCTTTTAAATCAACATTTCTGCTGCATGTTAGTAAATTCATAGTTCAAGCTGAAAAGATGTTCCTGGTGTCTCATCTCCCAGCAGTTCTCTCCTCTGTCTGTGTGTCCAGTGGCTGGTACAGACTTCTTGTGGTGTATCTGCATACGTTCCAACATGACCTTCTCCATTCAGTACATAATACTCTGCTCCTGCTCTTCCTCATTCATTAGCGATTTTGCCGCGATTTTTTCAATCTCAGGCGATGGTGTGCGATTTTTAAAGGGCTAAATCGTGGTGATTTTCAATAGAAAACCTCCGTGATGAGCCCTTTAACAAATCACAGCAAACCGCGTGAGATTGAAAAAACCTAAGTGCTGCATGGCTGCACTTATCAAAGCTGACCCTTCTATCAGCACAACATGGTTAGACTTGTAACCATGCAGCACTGCGTGTAGTGTGAGAGATGACGTCAGTTACATTGGGGGCTGATGTCATCTCTTATATAAAACACTGCCCCCTAGTGACCTAATCATCATTAGAAGCAGGCCTGATGAAGAAGAGGAGGTTCCCAGCGTCGTCTCAACAGGAGAAGATCCAGAGAACCGGACCGGACACTTCAAGCAAGCTGAACACAGAAGAACAAAGACTAT
>WWET01003312.1:0-15486 GCA_011038615.1 Limnodynastes dumerilii | reverse complement strand
GACTGCTCTGTGTATGTTATGATCGGTTTCAGGATGTAAAAGGGGGTTTCTGGGCAACTGGAAACCCCCCCTGGGTGCGCAAAGAGGGGAGGGGGAGGGAGACTCTCTGCTGGGCTGTCTGCATGTGAGGGAAGGAAGGGGAGGGGGGAATCGTCACTGAGCTGTCAGCTCCGTGAAGGAAGGATTACATTCGGCACACTCACTGTCTGCAACACACCATCTGCAGCAGCAATTCTATTACCAATGAAGGAGACACTTTTAGAGCTCCGATCCTAACAAACAGTGTATATTAGGATTAGTGCTCTGAGACTGTCTCCTCCATTGGTAATAGAAATGCTGCAGATGGTGTGTTGCAGGAAGACAGTGAATGTGCCGAGTGTAACAAACACAGATCAGCCAGCACACTGCCGACTGCTCTGTGTATGTTATGATCGGTTTCAGGATGTAAAAGGGGGTTTCTGGGCAACTGGAAACCCCCCCTGCACTTTCTCTCCATCCGGTTCCCTCAACACCTCATGCGCTACATTACCTGTTGAAGTGCCCTCCATGCCTCCAAGTGCTGCATAGGAGTTATGCAAGGGCAGAGGCTGTGTCCTTGCACAACTGGAACCTTCCTGCATGCATTCCTCACCATAGTCCACCCAGTACGTTTCCTGGGAACTCTCTGAGGCAATGGAGGCATCAAAGATGCAGACAACCTGCCTATCTCACCTTGCATCCTAGCTATCTCATCAAGCAAAAAAGACATCCTCTGACAGATTGGACAACACCTGAGTTTCCAAAATGTCTCACGCAAAACAAAAGCATCACACCCACTGCAATGCACCAGAGCAGACATCCTAGGTTTTTTTGATGGAAAAAAATTAGCAAGCTTTGCACCAACAAATCACACAACTACTTTTAAAGGGGCCCAAATCCTGGCCAAATCCAGTTACAACTCCAATATACTTTGAAAACCAATGCTTAGAAATCCAGGCTATGTAATTCAGGCAGGTTAGACCTTAACCACCTTTATATAACACCCAATGACCTAATCAATTACCACAGCCCAAGCAATTACCACAGCTGCCTAATTAACTACAAGAATAAAGAAACAAAAAACTACCTTTTAAACCTTACCCAGAAAAATTAAACCAAACAGCAACAATAAATATAATATGCAACAAGCTTCACCTAATGCACAGAAACCAAAAACACTAAAGTATTAAAATATAAATACAAAAGAAAGACAATACTTTACAATTGCACAGAGGCTTTGTTAAACTAGGCCCACTCAGTTGAGGTTACCTGTGGAAAAAAAACCAAATAGTGATGATATTGTGATGAACTCCAGTTACAACTCCAATATGCTTTGAAAACAAATGCTTAGAAATGCAGGCTATGCAATTCAGGCAGGTTAGACCAACAAACACAACTTTATTAAGTATCAGACAATTTAAAGAATTAGGATCAGGGTTTCCGACTTTTCAATGCTTCTCTATGAGAGCTTATATTAAATCAGACTGAGATTTTTTATTTCTGATTTTCTTCTCCCAGTGTCCAGTAATATGAATGATCTGTCAAAGGTAAAGTTAAAAGGTATGGTTATATCATAGGTCATAAATCAATATATAAAGTTTATCTCGGCACTAGAATACAGTAACACATTTATAAAGCTTTGTAATATGATATTAATCATACATTATATATCCCCTTATAGCATAGTTGCCAGCTCCCCCTGAATATCAAGGAGACTCCCTGAAATGTGGGTAATCTCCCTGACTCCCTGAAGTGTTTGATAATCTCCCTGATGTTGATTCAGTTCCAAAAGTCACTGCTGTATTATGACAAAATGTAAATATTGTGTCCTATTTCCCTGCATTGAGGCCTATGGAGGCAGCCATTTTTATGGAGGCCAAGATGTAATCAAAGACTGGCAATTATATTTTTAATAAATACGTATTTATTCACTGATAATTTAAAACTGAATAAATACTTTTGCTGCCATTTTTATTGAGAAATATTTTTCCTGGAAAATCTAGACACCCCGGGGTGGAGCTATTCACAGGACACACCCCTTTAGTGCAAGACACACCCCTTTGGTGCAGCGCCTTAATAGGGTTATCACAATCTCCCTGATATTAATTTCCAAAAGTTGGCAACCATGCCTTATAGCAGTGCATTCAAACATTTTATCACTAGCACATGGTATAGTTTGTTGTTGTACTTAATGGCGTTGAACTTGAGTAGTGGCAAAGGGAAGGTTACCCATCATACTAATTTTCTGCCTTTGATTTCAATGCTTGTGATGTTTTTTTAATCAATATACAGAGTATTTAATCAATTAGGCCCGTATTCAGAGTACCGGACGTATATCTACATAATAAAAAGATATATAGATTACGTTAAAAAATTACTACACATACGCGGTAGTAAAAATCGCTAAACACCGGACGTATATATGTAATACATCCGGTACTCTGAATACGCCTAAATATGCCTAAATAATCCCTAAGGCTGGGAGCAGGGAGGCTGTCAACAAATGAGGAGCCAAGTCCCTGCTCGTTAAGCACTGCCTCCTACAAGGGCAACAAACATGTCCAATACGGAGCAATGTTGAATCATTTCATATGATAAAAGTATAGAATTATGAACAAACACAACTTTATTAAGCATCAGACAATTTAAAGAATTAAGATCAGGGTTGCCGACTTTTCAATGCCTCCCTCTGAGAGTCTCTGGAGTGAAGAGATAGATACCGTTACAGGTCTGGGGATTAATGACGTGATTTATACAAATTGTGTCAGTAAGCCCCACCCCCTGACCAGCAATTACAGTTTTCATAGTATTACTAGGAAGGGGTCGGGGCTTGATGACATTAATAGCGTCATCAAATCCCGTCCAGCCCCTAGTAGCACTATGAATAGTAATGTTGCTAGGCAGAGGGGCTGGACTTTAGACCTCAAGCTCACTGTGGGATACCGGAAGAACTGAATTCTGGGAGTCTCCTGGATAATCTGGATGAGTTGTCAATCTTGATTTAGATTTAACTAAATTTAGAATAATACAAAGTGTGAGGTACAATAGATGATTACATGAATTTGGCAGGACTCTAAAAATAAATAAAAGACAATAAAAATAATAGCTGCCCTGTTTTTCTGAATCTAATATTCTTTCCCCATGAAAACAGAATGGGCAGTTATTTATTTATTTATTGAGATTACATACCTTTTTCTTTAAATTTTAGGATTTTATTTTCCTCCACATGTTTGCTAGGTTGTCTACTTGAAAAAAAAAAAAGTAAAATGACCATAACTATGGAGCCCGAGTTGAACTATTTATGTCCCTGGCCCTCATGCACACATGAAAGTTTTGTAGGCTATAAGTTCAGTTACGCAGCCTCTGAGCTGTCTCCTTGGGGGAGGAGGGGGTGAGAGTATTAATATTCTGCCTAGGGGTGGCTTCTGGATTGCCTGTAGGCATGCATTGATTAAGGCTATAATTTTTTTGATTTGATCATAGCTCTGAATACATACCCTCCAACATGACCCATTCCATTAGGTACAAAATACTCTGCTCCTCAGTTTCCAACTGTCAGTTACTATGGTAACCACCTTTGTTGACAAATAGTTTTTATTAGCAAATTGACAAATAGTTTTTTAAATATTAGCAAATTTATTTTAAACCAGGTGAGTGACAGTTGGAAGCTCAGGAGCAGATTTAATTGTACCTAATGGCATGGGTCATGTTGGAGGGTCTGTGAATATATCACATCAACAATAATAATAATAATCAGTTTCTATTTTTCCCATCTGCTTTTCCATCTTTTCCCAAGTGGACATTACAGACGGTATCTGCAAAACTTGTCCCCCTGGATGGACACTAACACACTCCATTTGCTACTATTTCTCATCAACTCCAACAACATGGCTGATCAGCAGAGATAACTGTACAGCAATGAATGGATCACTTATCATGGTGAAAAATGTATTAGATATGGTGAGCTCAGCACAAGCTCTGTCGCCTGTTTATCATGTTTACTGCTATTATATATGCAAACAATGGTATAATTCTGAGCTAACACATTTTAGCTCTCATTCTTTTGCCATAGCTTAGACCAGTGAGGGTAATAGTCAGCCCTCAGAGACTCACATTGGGCCTGATCCAGAACAACAATTTGCTCATAGCTCTGAATACATACCCTCCAACATGACCCATTCCATTAGGTACAAAATACTCTGCTCCTCAGTATCCAACTGTCAGTTACTATGGTAACTACCTTTGTTGACAAATAGTTTTTTAAATATTAGTAAATTTATTTTAAACCAGGTGAGTGACAGTTGGAAGCTCAGGAGCGGATTTCATTGTACCTAATGGCATGGGCCATGTTGGTGGGTCTGTGAATATATCACATCAACGATAATAATAATAATAATCAGTTTCTATTTTTCCCATCTGCTTTTCCATCTTTTCCCAAGTGGACATTACAGACGGTATCTGCAAAACTTGTCCCCCTGGATGGACACTAACACACTCCATTTGCTACTATTTCTCATCAACTCCAACAACATGGCTGATCAGCAGAGATAACTGTACAGCAATGAATGGATCACTTATCATGGTGAAAAATGTGTTAGATATGGTGAGCTCAGCACAAGCTCTGTCGCCTGTTTACCATGTTTACTGCTATTATATATGCAAACAATGGTATCATTCTGAGCTAACACATTTTAGCTGTCATCCTTTTGCCATAGCTTAGACCAGTGAGGGTAATAGTCAGCCCTCAGAGACTCACATTGGCCTTATCAGAGCTGTAACTAGGGTTGTGCGATAGGGACGGGCGCCCAGAGTGCAAAACTTTAGGGGGGGGCGCCAGTAAGTTAATATTTACGATTAAATTGGTTTGGAATTCAGGATCAGGGCGAGCCATTTTTCCTTCCTGCCCCTGACGCTAAAATATTTAGCTACGACTCTGGCCCTTATATTCTTTTTGCTCTATTGTAAAAATTGTTTCATACAGCTTGTTTTTTTTCTTTGATTAAATGGTTTAAATTGTTACTAAGATCAGATGCCCTTGCAATCAAATCTTGATCAGTCCAAAATGAGTTGTCTCACATAGACCTCTTTATCAAGCTAGTATTTATATGACCCAAATTTTGTGTCTGTTCAGAAAGGGCAAGTGCTTCAGAACAGGCAGAAGGAGATCAAATACCAGTAATTTTATTTTCCTTTGTTTTACCCAGAATACGCTACTGCCATCTATAGGAGATGAAAGGTACTGGATGGGACTGAGGCGACATAGTGAGAACACTGATTTGTGGGTTTGGGATGATGGGACCCCTCTGGTATTCGGGTGAGTCTGACAAGGTGAATGCAGTTAAAATCTGTCCATATCGACTTATCTTTTTCTTTTAAAACAAAGAAAGTGACAACAAATAAGGATCATGTCCAGTTGGCCCATTCATTTTTAAAACCATATTAGTCATAGGACCTTATTTACTAAGGTCGATTTTGGCTGGCGATTATTCACTAGAGGGCGCTTTTCTTAAGCGATTTTTAATCACCGCCGATAAGCGTCGCTTTAGCAAGGGGTAAATCGCTGTGCTTTTCTATATAAAAAAAAAAGCCAAGCGCAGCATGGTTGAAAGGCTTACCCATGCTGCGCTGATAGAACTAGTAGGCTCAGCATTGCTTAGCCTTGTAGTAATATCAGCGTCAGCATGGTAAGCATTCTAAACATGCTGCGCTGTGTGTGGTGCATGAAAAAATACAGTGTGCACAAAACAGGGAATCTTCTCCAGTTGCTTGTAGAATCTTCTCCGGTTAATAGATGATGCATCTCCGGTCCCCTCTACAAGCAACTGGAGAAGATTCCCTGCCAAGAAGAAAGAAACTCCAAGCAACTCGTCCCAAGAATGATGACAACAAAATGGTGAGTGTGAAAAATGTTTATTTCATTTCTACAACACACACTACATTAATACACATTTATTATAATACACGGTGGCCACTGGAGGTAAGTTCACACATTAGGGGGCATTATTAGGCAGTGTAAATGTTTATTTTACATACACACGTATATTAATGTCTTCCTGTATGTTTTATGTACACTGTTTTTTTTTATAATGCACCACACACAGCGCAGCACGTTTAGAAGGCTTACCATCCTGACTCTGATATTACTGCAAGGTTTTGCAATGCTGAGCATTGTAGTTCTATCAGCCTAGCATGGCTAAGCCTTTCAAGCATGCTGTGCTTGGCTTTTGCACACAGAAAAACACATGTCAAATAGATTGACGTGTTTTCAAGTTATGTGTGAGGCGCATTCATTGAAAGCGCCCCACACAGCAGGTGATTTGTTTTTCAGGGATTTGACGTCGCACTAAAGGTGATTTAAACAAATCGCCTTTAGTGAACACGACGATTTGTATATGATGTATGGCAAACATCTGGACAATTTCTGTCCAGTGATGTTTGCCTTGACGATTTGGCCAAAGGCTCAAGTCCCGGGACTTTGCCTTTAGTGAATACGGCGATTGCAAAATCGCCTGCAAAGTCCCGGGAGTTTGGGCGATTTCGACCAAATCAACTTTAGTAAACGAGGCCCTTAGACCCTACTTGACATTATTAGTTTTTATGATATCTCCTTCTTTGTGAAATACAGTAGGGCTTCATTTACTAATATCACTTAGCTCTTCAGACCTACAAGTGATCAGGATCAGAATTCTTTGTTATCCTGACAAACGCAACACCAGCATCTAACACCACTTACCCATCCTATGGTTGTTGAAGCTTCTTCCTTTCACACAAAGATCTTCTTACCCAGGGATCTCCATAGCAGGAATCTTCTGCTATACTGTAGAGATCACCAGAGGAAGACCACGCTGAAGAATATGTAAGTATAATGGCCTTTCTGTGGGGATCACCATTGTGCAATGGGACATAGGGAAGGATGAAGCAAGGAAATGGAAAGAGGGCAGTAGGGACCTGTTTAAGGCTTTGGGTTTTCTGCCAACAAACCTAAGTGGCTGATATATATATATATATATATATATATATATAAAAGTTGACTATATGTTGAGCCTATTACTGTATCGTTGTATTTCAGGGGATGTATGTGNTGGCCTGGCCTGGCACTCTAGCCAGTACTCAGTTACTAATCATGAACTTCTATCTTTAAAATAAAAATCAGAGAATTAGTTACAAATATCTGCAGATACGCGATAAGCTACACTACTGCCTGACCGTTGCGAGTCCCTGCTGCAATCTATTTCATTACGAAGTAGGGATAGCCGAAAGTTGTTTTTCGGCCGTATCTATTTCGAATGACATTTCTTTATTTTTTATGAACTGGTGAGTATGTGTTTCACATACTCACCCATTCGTTTTCGGAAGTGCCGCCGCCGAACCACCAGAGAGGTAAGACTGCGGGGGGTGGGAGACTTAGGGTTAGGCTGCGGGTGGAGGAATTTAGAGTTAGGCTGCAGGGGGGGAGACTTAGGGTTAGGCTGCAGGGGGTAGACTTAGGGTTAGGCTGTGGAGGATAGACTTAGGGCTAGGCTGTGGGAGGGAGACTTAGGGTTAGGCTGCAGGGGGGGGGGTGGGGGGTGGGGGGGGGGGGGGGGGCAGACTTAGGGTTAGGCTGCGGGGGGAGACTTAGGGTTAGGCTGTGAGGAAAGACTTAAGGTTAGGTTGCGGGGGGGGAGACTTAGGGTTAGGGAGTGGGGTTGCTTACCTGTTCGGTGCTGCGGCATAAGCAACCGATATCCCAACCAGTTCGGAACTGGCTGGGAGCAAATGACCCTTTAAAAATAGCGCCGTTCACAATGGGGACACACACTCTGCTTTCATCTAGACCTGCCTTCCTTTCAGACTCTGGTCTCTGGATTCTTACTCCGGACCAGTTACACAATATGAGATTGGAAGAAGTCTCACAGCACGACAATAGTTTGCTTTAACTGCCAAGATAACGTTGCTGAAGAACAGAGAGAATTTAAGTGTTGCGTAAACTCCTGCTATCTGTGAACCACTAGTGCACGGGTCTACAATGGGTCCACTCGAAATTTGTGTTTACAAAGAAAGCTGTCTAGTATATTCCCTGCATGCAAACAAAAACAACCCCCTTCACCCCAAACCCTAATTTACACCCCTCACATTGCCACATGGTTTGGCAGATTTTCATCTTTTTGTGCTGTTACTCTTTCTAAACAGAGGCTATGTTGGTAAAATTGAATATTTGATTTTTTTCCAGTATGTGGAATACAGGGGAGCCCAACAATCACAAAAACAAAGAACACTGCGGAGAAATCATGGGCTCCACTATGAAATGGAACGATGTCTCGTGTGAAGAACAGCTGCTCTTTGTGTGTAAGGGAAGATGGAGCTGCTAAGAGACACTGTGCAGTGCATGTAATATATATCGTATGGCTTTAGTAGAATACCTTTGGAGATCATACTAATATGATCAAATTCATATGTAACAAATACTTAAACATCCTTGGAATCTATTTGGTGCGTCTTTACTACCCTTTATTCTAGGATAGGACTCATAGAAACATAGAAAGTGACAGCAGATAAGAGCCACATGGACCATCCTGTCTGACCAGTTGTTTATTTAAAACTATACTGACCCTAGACCCTATTTACCCTCAATTTAGTTTGAGATTTAGGATATCCTTATATTTATCCCAAGCATGTTTAAATTAGTCTACTGTGTTGGCCTCAACCACCTCAGATGGGAGGTTATTCCACTTATCTACCATCCTTTCAGTGAAGTAATTTTTCCGCACATTTCCTATGAATCTCCCACCCTCCAGTTTATATTCATGCCCTTGTGTTCTATTACACTTCTTCCTCTAAAATATGCCACCCATCTCTATCCGTTCACAACCCTTGATATATGTGAAATCTGCTATCATATCCCCCTCTCCCTTTTCTGCCCCAAGCTATACATGTTTATTTCCTCTAGCCTTTCTTGGTATGTTTTGAAACACAGGTCATGGACCATTTTAGTTGCTCGTCTTTGCACAGTCTCCAATGTATTTATGTCTTTCTGGAGATATGGCCTCCAGAACTGAACACAGTATTCTAGGTGAGGGCGTACCAACGATATATAAAGGGGCACCAAGACCAAGTTCCACAAGAGACAAAAAATTACTGAATTGTTTTAAAGAAGGGGACTTTTTATGATGTATTTCCAAGAGCAACTTTGGTGAAAACTCTCATGTTTATCTGTTGTTAATATCTCAAAGCATGATAGAAATACTTTTTATCTATAGATATGGTTATGTCCTAAAACATACCATAAGACAATGCTTCCCAACCTTTATCTGATTGAGTACCACTTGGAGGTCCTATACCATCGCCTCGTACCACCTGGTTCCAGAAAAACTCAATTCGTTAAGATATCAATTAATTTACAAGAAGAACACACAAAACTAAGACACATACATGTTTACAGTATGGAAGCAGCGGGATAACTGCCAGCGCCAGTAGACCGTTATGCAGCGCTATAATAGTTGCCAACAACTTCCAGGGTGCTCGTGTACCACCTGAAAGGCCCTTGCGTACCATTAGTGGTACATGGTTGGGAAACACTGCCCTAGGAACTATGGCCTGGATCCAGATCTCTGCTAATGCACTGCATCCTAACTACCGCATGAGTTACGCTACCAGGACCCTACCCTAACATTACAGCACCGCCCCCTCGTAAAATGGAGGTTGTGCGGAAATGTGAATTCTATATGAAAAGCTAAAATAAAATGGTAATATGATTTGGATTGATGGAGTGATAAAAACACTTTGCAGCCGATCCAAGTTTTTGCATAGCGGAAAAGCGAATATTGCAATTCTCACCCCAGATGGAGTGCAGGGCCCCTATGATTACAGTGCCATACAGTGTCCTTCTTAAACTAGCCATACACTAGAGTGATTATTGGCCCGATCATCCAATTATCGGGTGATTGGGCCAATAATTGCTCTAGTGTGTGGCCATAATCAATTTTTTAAATATCAAATAAATGCACCAGAAACACTTTAGTACGATTATTATTTTTTTAAAAACTTGTTTGATTCAAATCGGGTGCTAGTGCACGATATTTTAAGGTAGCCAATCAGATAACTGAAAGGCTACCTATTCTTCATAGGCGTCAGTGAAGCAATACGTAGATCTGCATTAGCGGCCAGTGCAGGGAGTAGTAGAGACAGGGATCAGCCAAAGTCGCACTCCACACAGCTCCCTGTCTCTGCTACTCTCTGCACTGGCTGCTGCTGGGGGCGTGGCTTGATGACTCAAACAGTTCTGGTCAGTTAGTGTTGCTAGCTAGTGTTGCTAGGCAGGGAGGCGGATGTTGAGGTTGTGCATTGCATGAAACCGTGGACTCAAGCCCAAAGTGGGAGATTCGCAGGCTCTCCTGGGATATTGGGAGAACCACCTAATTTCAGGAGTCTCCCGGATATTCCAAGTCTAAAAGATAGCCGTTATAAATGCAGCAAAAAGTCTCAGTTACTCAGCTTTTTCTCATTATTAAAAGATTTACATATCCCATCACATAAGTACATAATATTGTTATACCTCCTTGTTGGGCCTTCTTAAGAAACAAATACATGCCGACTGTCCTATTTGCTTCTGTCAGAAAAATGGATATTTTACTTATCTTTGTGCAATAACATCTTATTGTTACCTGCAGTCTCTTTATTATATTTATTACGTCTTGCAGGAATTATTTAATCATTTTATTCATTATATCGTTTTACCATTATGTGCCCTGTATCCCTAACGTGACCATACGTCCCGTTTTGAACGGGACGGTCCCGTCTTTTGATGGGCTGTCCCGTTGTCCCCGTGCCCCGCTTCGGGACGCCAAATGTCCCGTTTTCAGAGAGCAACATACACTGGATGTCACCTGTTGCTCGCTGATAACAGGATATTTCGGCGTCACATTCATACCAGACTGGCCGCCACTGGGTCCCGATGCCCTGCTCACCCGCCTGCAGCTCCATTCACAAGACGTCAGCGTGACCTAAGGTCACGCTGGCGTTATTCAGCAGAGCACGCCGCGGAGGAGAGAGCTGGAGGTAAGAAGACAGCAGGAAAAGGTAAGTTTATTATTGTGGAAGAAGGTATTTTGCTTTGGGGAGTGTGGAGAGGTTTAGGTCACAATATAGCTATATTGGGTTATCTCACCTGCCCAGCGTCAAGGCACCTCCTGTAGGTGAGTCCCTATCCATTTGCTATATGTGTACACAGGAGGTCTCTGTTAAGACACTACCTGCATTTGAATAGCCTGCAGCGGCCATGTTTGGGGAGTGGTCAGACTCCCAAATAAAACTAAACAGTAGCAAGAAAAATGGCTGCGCTTCTATCCAACAAATTAAATATGTGCAAGTGTATATATAAATATAGGGGTGCAGCCAAGGACCAAAGTGACCACTATGTAAATACAAGGAACAAAAGAGGTCCGGCGCTCTAAACATACATTAAATAACACTATGTGTCTGCACATAAATAAAAAGGAGGTTTAGGTCACAATATAGCTATATTGGGTTAAGCTCAACTGCCCAGTGTTAAGGCACCTCCTGTAGGTGAGTCCCTATCCTTCCCTATCCCTCTTTTGTTCCTTGTATTTACATAGTGGTCACTTTGGACTGGATTCAAATGCAGGTAGTGTCTTAACAGAGACCTCCTGTGTACACATATAGCAAATGGATAGAGACTCACCTGCAGGAGGTGCCTTGATGCTGGGCAGGTGAGCTTAACCCAATATAGATTAACTCACATAAAGCTGACTTTAGTTAAGCATTTGGTATACGCTATTAAATTAATGAATTTAAACAGGGACAAAGATAAGTTTCATGTTAATAAGTATATTGTAAAATAATGATGATTGTAACATTTAGTTGTAAAATAAATAAAAAAAAATGACCTTTGTTAAACCATGATGCAAATAAAACTAAAAATGATCATATTAAGCATTACTTATTAAATTGTTTTAAAATAAAAAAAAACTCTGTGATGAAAAAGGAATGGCTGAATCGCTACTTAAAAAAGTACCCAAATTTGCACGATTCAAGGGCCAAATACTAGGTACTTCCCTATTTCTACGTACAGCATACTTACACACGGAAAAACACAACTGAGTGTGAGGGTGTGGTTAGCTGCATCGCACTTTTTTTTAGGTATATAAATGATAGCCGAAAAACTAAAGCGGGTATAGAAAGGATCAAAACGGAGAGTGGGATTCTTGTTCAGATGATAGGGCTATGGCAAATCATCTTTTAACAACTATTTCTGTTCAATATTCACAAAGAAAAGAGAGGGGAAGGGACCACTTTTAAATAAGACTTATTTTATTCTTATTTTTAAATAAGAACTTTATGACTGAAAGTGGACAAATCAATGGGGCCATATGGGATACATCCTAGGATACTAAAAGAGCTTAGAGGGGTGCTGGCAAAACCATTAACTTAATTATTCAACCAGTCACTAATAACTGGGATGATGCCAAGGACTGGTAAATAGTAAATGTAGTCCTTCTGCATAAAAGTGGAAATAGGGAAGAAGCAGCCAACTACCAACCAGTTAGCCTAATATCAGTAGTAGGAAAGTTGATGGAAACACTGTTAAAGGAACAAATTGTACAATATCTTAAATCCAATAACTTACAGGATCCCAAGCAGCATGGATTCACTGGGGGGAGATCATGTCAAACTAATCTAATTGAATTTTTTGATTGGGTCAATAAAGTATTAGATTAAGGGAGAGTCACAGCCATAGACATAGCTTATCTAGCTCTAATAAGGCTTTTCACACTGTGCTACATCGCAGACTGTTGAATAAGCTGGAAACTTTGGATTTGGACTTAAAAATAATTGCATGGATACGATCTTGGTTACAGGATAGACAGCAGAGGGTTGTAGTAAATGGAATCCCTTCTGGGGATCGTAAGGTAACCAGTGGAGTTCCTCAGAGTTCTGTACTTGGACCAGTGCTATTTAATCTATATATAGATGACATTGCCTGTGGTATTGAGGGGAATATATGCCTTTCTGTAGATGACACAAAGATATGTAACAGGGTAGACACATCAAGTGGGGTACACAAAATAAGGGATGATCTAGGTAGACTGGAGGAATGGTCATGAGTGTAACAAATGCAGTTTAATGCCAAAAATGCTAAATCATCCACTTGGGGTGCAAGAACCCAAAAGCTGAATATATAATTAATGGCACTACATTAAAAACTACTGAGGCGGAAAGGAATCTAGGAGTCATTATTTCATGTGACTTAAAGGTATCCAAGCAATGTAACAAAGCAATGAGAAAGGCAAGTCAGATGCTTGGTTGCATAGGGAGAGGAATTAGCAGAAGAAAGAGAGAAGTAGTGATGCCCCTTTATAGATCGTTGGTACGACCTCCCCTAGAATACTGTGTTCAGTTCTGGAGGCCTTGCCCACGCTCCACTATAAGCAGCCCAGATACAGTCTGGATAGGGTACATACACCAGAAAAACCCCTAAGTATCTACACTGATTCAAATATATCCCACACTGATGTCTACAGCAGTTATAAAGAAAATTTCCAGACCAGAATCAAGAGGCGCTAAAAAGTATCACTAAAAAGTCTCTAATGTAAACTGTCTTTTCCAACCCTTTTCCTTTCCTCTTCTCCTTATTCTTATTCCAGGAACTTTATCTCAGCTCGTCTTTTTCAATCTTCACTTTTTTTTTTCTCCTGATCATACTTGTTCAGATCATACAAAGGAAAGAAACGAAAAATTTTGTGTAATACTTTATATAGAGGGTAAGGGTGTATAATAATTCCAACGACTCACACTTTCTCTCTCTTTTCCACTTGCACAACAACAAATATCTGTAACTTCTTCAGCTTCCTCTCCTTGGGCCATATTCAGAGATCCGTTCTTTAGCGATTTTCCGTGCTTATTTTTAAGTACGTTTCAACAGCGCATGCGTAGTAACTTTTTATATGCAGTTCACTTAGACTATATGCACGGAAGTGCCAAACGGACGGACTTGTGAATCGGACGTGAGAAATTCTGCACGGAACTCCCACGGAAAAATACGCACAGAGGGAATTACATAGAAATGGACAGCGGGGGCATTTAAATGAAGAGAATTGGGCCCGATTACAAATATACGCACGCACGTAGGACATTTACAAAATGTAAACTGTCTTTTCCAACCCTTTTCCTTTCCTCTTCTCCTTATTCTTATTCCAGGAACTTTATCTCAGCTCGTCTTTTTCAATCTTCACTCTTTTTTTCTCCTGATCATACTTGTTCAGATCATACAAAGGAAAGAAACGAAAAATTTTGTGTAATACTTTATATAGAGGGTAAGGGTGTATAATAATTCCAACTACTCACACTTTCTCTCTCTTTTCCACTTGCACAACAACAAATATCTGTAACTTCAGCTTCCTCTCCTTGGGCCATATTCAGAGATCAGTTTTTTAGCGATTTTCCGTGCGTATTTTTAAGTACGTTTCAACAGCGCATGTGTAGTAACTTTTTATATGCAGTTCACTTAGACTATATGCACGGAAGTGCCAAGCGGGCGGACTTGTGAATCGGACGTGGGAAATTCCGCACGGAACTCCCACGGAAAAATACGCACAGAGGGATTTACATAGAAATGGACAGCGGGGGCAGAGAATTAAATGAAGAGAATTGGGCGCGATTACAAATATACGCAAGTACGTAGGACACATACACTCCTAAGTGACTACGGAAAGTTAGGGCTAGACTATGGAGGTCTCCGTGTGTACGTATTAGCAAGGGGAGTGAATGGGGTTTTGGTGGGTGTTATTTGCTCCGTCCGTGCGTATATTTGCATCGTAGCACGGAATTCTGAATACGGCCCTTTATTAGTTTCTTCTTTATCTCATGTAAATGCAAAAACAGACGGCCGTAGTGTAGCACCGTGGGTTTACACCAATCCTTCCCCCAGATATAATACACTCAACTTTTTAGGTGTCTTTATGGTCAGACACATCAAATAAATCCTCAAACTGCTGTCCTCAACCTCCATGTGGATATGTAATACATAAGAAGCCGGATATCTCCATAGTCTAATAAATTTACCAACAGGGTTATAAGGAATGCTTCCTATTATACTCACTTTATATATCTTGCATCAATAGCATATCACAGGGGTATCTTTGTTCCCAAGCAATCTCCAGAATGGTAAGTATTGCGTGTAGACAAAATTCTATTCAAATCTTAAAATTTATATATCAATAAAAACTCTCATAAAAATTCACATTGCATATCCTCTTAAACAAATGTCAGTGAAGGTAATGTTCAAAATGAATATACACGTTAATCTTCTTCTCTTTAGGTGAGAGGAGCTACTCCCAGGTTTCAGCAGCCTCAATCCCCTTGTCCTCACAGCTGACACAATCCCCACAGTCCACCATGCAAACAAATGCAACAAATTATTGGGTCCTTAGTTCGTACATTACCAGGGGAAGAAGAAAATGAGGAAGTGTT
>WWET01003311.1:154202-181904 GCA_011038615.1 Limnodynastes dumerilii | reverse complement strand
GGGGGGGGGGGTGGGGGGTGTCCAATGTGTGTAATACATGTGGGGTATATTAGCATAGCTGCTAAGTTTTTGGAGCCCGAAAACGTGGCAAATAAGCTCCGCCGTGTCCATGCCCAAGCTCTTCTCCTGACACTGGCATAATGCACGAGGCAAAAATTACCCCTAACCTGTGTGTGTGAGTGTATGAGTGTGTGTGAGAGTTTGTTAGGGAATTAGACTGTAATGAGGCAGAGGTTGATGTGTGTAAAATTGTAAAGAGTTATTTAATATGATGGCACTGTAAAAAATAAAACATGTAAAATGACAATACTGATAATATGGTTGTACTATCTGACTGCCGAGACGTAAATCGTCCATTAAAACAGGGTTGCCGACTTTTGACAGCTTCCCTCCGGGAGATCCCAGAGGGAAGCTAGAAATGATAGTGGGGGCGGGGCTTAATAGTGCAATTTATGCAGCCCCGCCCCCTGACTCATACTTACCCGTTTTTTTTGCAGAAATAGTGACCGAGATGAGGCTTGATGGAGCAAATTGCGTCATCAAGTCGCTCTCTGGCCCTAGCAACACTAGTATACTATATATATAGTATAGGCAGGGGGCAGGACTTGAGGCCGTGGTTTCAGTCTCTTGCGGGAGATTTGCAGGCTCTCCCGGGATACCGGGAGAACTGCCCGAATTTCGGGAGTCTCCCGGACATTCCAGGAGAGTCGGCAACCCTGCATTAACGTTCTCTGTGAAAGCAGGAAGTTGATGATGTGTATATTTGAAAATAATAAAAATTCTGCATTAAGGAATTGCTTTGGTTATTGGCTGTAACAAGTCCTGTTCTGATTTTCTTTTATAGGTGATTTATAAGTTACTTCTTTCACACAGTAACATAGCAGTTTTATATTGAAGGAACAGATCTAATAGTAATAGCAGTATACAATGCATTAGTAGGGAACAAGCACATTACACAATGTACAGAGCCTGTGTCAGTGCATAAGCACTGTTGTATTTGTAGTGACCCATTTACCATTCCCACCTGCTTTCCTATTGGAGCACAGATCAGGACCATCTTCCTCCATGTCAGTCCGGATCACATGGCTGCTAAGCCACGCCGCTTTCATGGCACCGCGAAGCCACGTCCCCTTTTTTACTTTTCGCTCTTTTTTTTTATTTTATTTTTTTATATTTCAATCTGGAGGGGTGCCATTGTGTACAGGTATATCTTCATTTTTCCACATTCAGATTAGGATATTTAGCAGGGTTGCCGACTCTCCCAGAATGTCCGGGAGAGTCCCGAAATTCGGGCAGTACTCCCGGTATCCCGGGAGAACCAGCAAATCTCCCGCAATTGACTTGAGGCTCGTGGTTTCACTGAAACCACGGCGTCAAGTCCTGGCCCCCTGCCTAGCAACACTAGTATACTAGTGTTGCTAGGCACAGGAAGGGACTTGATGATGTAATTTGCGGCATCATGCCCCATCCTGACCCCTATTCCAAGTAAAAACGGGTCAGTATGAGCCAGGGGGCGGAGCCTAATGATGTGATTTGCATAACCCGCGTCATTAAGCCCCGCCCCCCGCATGCATCGCTAGGATCTCCCAGAGAGAAGCTGCCAAAAGTCGGCAACCATGATATTTAGTCAGCATTTACTATTCACTAACTGAACATTTTCTGGAAGAATACAGTAATTAGATTACTTACAAACCACCTGTGATAGCCCACTAAAGTGGAATACTCCTTTAAGAAATACTAGGACTGCTGGGAGCCATGTTGGGGGGAGATACAGTACAAACTACAGTTCCCAGCATGCTTCAGGACTTTGAGAGGAAAGGAAAGACAGTGTCACGTTTCGTGAGTGTTGGGGATCGGTTCCGGGTTTCAGGGACTGAGACAACTGCGCTGATTTGAAGTGGAAATGAGCGGGTTTAATAACAGTAGGAAGCATACAGAATTATTGGATGAAAGTATGAGTCCGTAAATAAACAGTCACTGAAAATATGAGTTCATGGCAAATGTTTCAGAGATAGAACTGTAATGAAAGTCCTTGGTTGCCAAGTGGTTCCTTGGATACACAATGGTTGGTAGAGAGTCCAAGTGGTAGTTGGTAAAAGTAGTCGTTGTAGGTCTCTCCACAGCTCAACACTCTATTTGTGCACAATTTTCCAGAAGGGGCCCCCAACGATTTAATGCTAACTGGTACCTGTAGATTGATTAGTGAATAAGGCCTTATTGAGAAAAGTTACATATACTTCTTTTATTGTGTCTATTGTATCTGTTATGCTATGTTCATGATCGCGTATGAAAAAGTACTGTGATATGTTCTACCTGGATGTCATATTGAAAATAAGGGCTACAGTCATTTACATTCCTATAGCCAGGACAACCCTCTGTGTCCGCAGCCTAACAATAAAACTATAATTTAATCCTTACAGTTCTTCTCTGTTGTCCCTCTGTCTGAGTACTGCTGGGGAATCTCTTGCCTCTCTGCTGTGATGTGGCTCCTATTGAGCTTAGTCTGAGTCAACTTAGAGGAACCCACCACCTTATCCTAAAACCACCTGTGCCCATACCATCGTCCCTGGGCCACCATCACACACCACTTACTGACACTTAAATACACATAGGAACTTTGCTTTGAAGCAGTCTGAGATTAACATCTGATAGAAGGGTTTTAAAGAACCAAGGACCCCATAGGGCTGCAGGGCCATAAACAGCAGGCATGTGCCTCAATTCAAGTACCAGGCAGGTAGGGGTTAATTAGTTGCTTCTAGAAGTAGGAGTTGGGATAGAACAGGGGTGAGGAGGGGCTAAATAGTCTATAAGAAGGACTGGTAGTGGGGGAGTGGTTCATTCAGCTTGAGTATTCACCCTCCCACCTTTTAATTAGGAGCTGTTTTTAATATTGTTTGACCAATTTTTTCTTACAAACGGAACATGGGGGGAGGAAGCAGTCAGGGGCAGCAAATAAGGTTTGGCGCATGTTGGAATTTGTTGGAGGAGTGAGGATAGTTCCGATCTCATAGCAAGCACAACCTGTGTTGTGAGGACATCACACCCTAGCGGTTGGATCCTGTTGGTGACTACCTTCCAGGTGTTGGGGTGGTGTGGGTTTGATGGGTCGAGTGTTTGCTGGAGGATTGGACAGGGGGCTTCGAGGTCAAGGTGGATGACCTCTTATGGTAATAAGGTATTGCTGAATCCCCCAACTGCTACTGGGCCACCTAGTTTCCATTGGAGATGATTTATCTAGTTATCCTAGGTTGATCATTAAATTACAATTTGTCCCATTTCAATAAATACCCTGTTCCCTTTTAAAACCCAACTATTGGTGTCTGTCTCTTTATTTCATTAAGGTGCACCTGGCTGCCTGGTGCGTGATGGGGCACTATGCCGTTTGCTGTTTAAGTCCACAGAAGCTATTTGGATTTTAAGGGGGCAGGGGGGTTGCTTAGGTGAGTTATGTCTCTAATTGCCAATGATATAGGACCCAATATAGGGACTCTCACTGTTTACAGTTATAATGACCTCGGCAGAAAAGCACTACCAGTGCCACAATATATATAACAACAATATGCTTCTCGGTGTTATAGCTTTTTAACAAATAAATGTAACATTAAGACTGAAATACTACTAGTTACTGCGGAAACATGCAGCTCAGTATAGGACATAGGGAAGTGTGTGGTTGCTTCCCCTCCCCCCCGCAGTCACAGTTGTGTGGGCAGAGGCTGTGGCTTGCACAGTCGAAGCCTCTGTCAGTTTCCAATGCATTTAAATGTTGTTTTGAATGCTTGCATTTGCAGAATTTAACAACCCATTTAAATGCTTTGTGGATCATGTACATTAATGCCAGAGCATAGTAGCGGTATTCCATTATTTGATTGTTTTCTATATATAGCATTCTTTCTCTTGGTATCATAAGGCAAGTTTTCTTCATCCATGCTGTGCAAGTTGTTGGCCTGGGTTATCTTAAAAATGTATTTGTGATTTCTATATATTAAGTCTATTTTATGTTTATTATCATAATAACAAACTTTAGGCAGTGATTAAATTGGCAGTGGGGTTATCGCTATTGCATAATCCAAGGGAGAATAAAGACGTATAATGTTTCTTGTGCCAATGAAAAATAAATAGGAATACATTTTCTTTAATTCAGTATTATAGACCACCGGAATTACAATAGTCATGTCAATATTATGTGCTGCAAAGTTCAAGACAGTAGAAGGCCTCCACTGTGGACAGAGGACCTGATTCACACTTAAGAGTTAGTTGGGTGCGGGCAGATCTGCACCTAACTTACTCTTCCAGCCACTTACGAATGCCATTTTTACTGGGTGTGGTCTTTAAAGACGGCATCTACGCTATCTACGTACCGATCTGGTACATAGATAGTGTAAATGACCTACTACGCATGCGCAGTAGGTCATTTCGGGTATATACCCACTTAAGAAATAGATGCTTCTTAAGTGTGAATCAGGTCCAGAATTCCTTATTTTAGGCTTGATTGCCTATTTAGTAGGTACTGTAATTTAATGGGTACTGTAGGAGAATACAGTGGCAGGGGTGGAAAAACTATATATTAGAACAGTAGCACAGAAATGATTTGAGGTTAGTATCCCCTTTACTAAATATTTGTGAAACAAACCATTCAGTTAGATAGTCTGCTCTACAAAGACAGGGCATTATACATTCTTGTACATACTTTGCCTTACATGACCATGATGCTGCTGGGTAATTATGATTGCTGTGAAATCAGGGGGAATAGTCTCTAACCTCACCATGCTATTTTCATAATATGTCACTGAGCATATTCCCCAAACTGCTCTCTCAAGCCTTTATCTCATTTGGACTAATTTATATCTGTGGCCCTTTTAAATTAAGTGGCTCAAATAAGTCTTGGAAACTCATTACGCAAAACAACCAGACCAGATGAGTTAATTAAAAGGCAATATCCCATTAGTTGAATGACACTACTTGGTCCCTTTTCTCTAACCTGCAATAAACATGTAGTTGGAGTTATGTCTAAGGGTCAAGGGACAGATAAAGCGGTTGATGATATGTGAGTCTCTCATATACATATCCCTCCTATAATATTTCAGTTTTTTCTCTGCATCTAATGAATAAATTATTAAGATCTTTAAAAAGCTGTTGTGAGAAATGTCTTAACATCTATCAACTAAGAATAACAAGTTACCCGATTAGCATGTAATAATGCATCATATTATTTATTTAAGCAAGACTTTTAACAGAAAACTTGCAGAAATTATATATATTTATTACAAATAATATGTATTCTTCATCTAATTTACAGTTAATCCTCATAATCAACAAATGGCTTAACAGTATATTTTATATTTCATATACTATAGGATAATGGACACATTACTTTAAATGGTAAGAAATCGTCCCTTTTTTACATGTACTTATACAAATTTACAGACAGGGACTAACTGACACATCTGATGTTTTCACAATTGCTTAGATTATCACTGATATGGGGATTTAAATTGCATAAACAAGCATTTACAGTATTACGATTGTGGATCACATGACACAGTAACTAAGAATTATTGCAGGAACACACGGATGACACAGGATATGAAACATAGGACTATGCAGATAAGGCAGAAATAAACACAAGTAACTTGCAGGAAACACAAGGATACTGGGAATGCTGAGAACAGTGGAAGCAGGCAAATGCTAGAAACATGCAGTGTTCAAGGTGGGTGTTAATGCCAGAGAGTCCAAACAAAGTCCACATGGTAACAGCAAACAAACATGAAACACAGGAACCAATAATCTGCATCTTGCTCTGGAATGAGGAGATATTTATAGTCAGATATAGTATTTATAGTCAGAGCACAGCTGTAGAATAACAAACAATTACACAGATTAGTCCCAGAGAGAGTGTTCAGCAGAAGGCTCTAGGAGCAGCTTGTAGAAATGTCCATGGCATGAATCATCAGTCCAGGACTGCTCCTAGAGGGAAAACCAGATATAGCAGTCTAGGATATAACATACAGCCCCAACGAACACAAGATGATGTACACCTAGATTGTACAGTATTAAGTGTCTTGCTCTATTTTATGTTTCTGAGCATATACTTTTTTAAAAATAATAATAAAAAAAGTCTTCGCTGCCATAACTCAGCTTGAGTTAAGCATAAACTGGATGGACCAAGTGGCTCTTATCTGCTGTCAAATTCTAGGTGTCTAATTTAAATTTATTATGAGAGACAAGGGTTACTTTTATTGCTAGTAGAGGCATATTTCTAAGTGAACATGTGAGGCAGTTGCACAGAGGAACCACTTGCTAGGGAGGTAACCAGGTTCTGTGACAGCGGGACACTTCTGCCAGGCACAATCATCCCCATCACCCTCTAACAGCCCTCAGTCTAGAGGTGGCCTGGCAAGGCTTGCTGCTAGAATTCTTGACTCTGACCTTTGTCATGTTGACTCTATAAACTGTCTATCAGAAGGGCAGTGTTAAAGTGTCTTGACCTCAACAGGGGAGGCCCTTAAGGTTGTACTTATGGACAGCTTGACCTATTAACTAGCCTGGCCAAGCTGTGACTCTCTATGTGTTGCAAAATTCTAGATCACGGCATGATCTGACAGCTATTAGCTGTTGGCATTACATTTGTTTTCATCCACAATCTAGTGCAAGCTGTTTGTGAAGATCTTGCACCAGGGAAGAAGCCTCATTGTTACTGATGGCAATAACATTTATTAATATAGATTGATTTTTATTTAAAACGTTTTGGATCTTCATTGACTTTCCCCTGAAATTGTAATGTTGATAGTATAGGTTTCTGCTAATAAGTATAACATACTATTCATATACTGTATTTATTCAGACTATTTCTTTAAACATGCTTTTAAGATACAACATACAAATTGTATAAATAAGTTTACACCTCCAAATAATGGGAATCATAATTTGTATTTACAAAAATGGCATAGGTATTTTTTTTTCTCTGTTTGAGGCACGTGCATTTGAAGATAATTTGTTATAAAATGAAGGCAGTTTATTTAAATTAGTGGAAAATTGCATTTTACCTAAAAAGCTGCTTTTCATAAATTCAATTTGCATGCATTGTCTCTGAATATGAGAATTTTTATCCACAGAGAACAGCTGTATTAAAACTATTATACTGTAATATTCAAATTGATTCAGCGCAATATATGTATTCATTGCTGTTAATCAAATGACTTGGAGGTAATCAGTGGTTGACATGGGATGACAAAAGGTAACTAAGAAATATTTCACGCTACTTGAAGAAAACATTGCTGCAGAATATGTTTACCAATGTGACAATACACAAGATTTATTCGTGAAAAGAGAAAATAATGATATACTTCTCATGGCTTTCAGTGTATAAAAGTATACAGCTGTTTAGCAACAACAATAATATTTTAAATTACAGTTGTAAATGTATATAGACATATTTAAGATTTAACACATAAATCAAAGAAATGGTTTTAAAATGCACTATAGTGAAAAATAAATATACTGTTTAAAAATGTATTAAGGTTTCTCATGTTAACATAAAAACTGTAAAAGCAATACATAAACATAGGAGATTTAAGTGAGATCCAAGAGTGAAGGCATGCACAGATACATTCTTTCCCCCTCTTATGCATACAGAAGTGCAGAGACACTGTTATGTATAATAGAAATGGTGGTAATTCTTTATGCAAAAACTGACATTACGAATATATTCAAAATATTGTTATAAATGAAATTGGCATCAAACAAAATTAAGCGAAAAAAATAATTTTTTATTTTTTTTAACAAAGAATAAAAACCACCATGCAGTACATTGTATACAAAGCATTTTCATACCTTTATTAAAGTATTTTCAAGGTTCAATAGTACTACAACTGTATAGGTTGTGCAGCATAGCCAGTAGCTTCCTTACTTAGACATGTCTTGCATTGTTGTAATACATACATATATATTGAAACTTGGGTTGGCGGGGCAGAAACACTACATAGGTCTCTAGTTTCTATCCTATATGTTTCAAAACAAATGAATAGTTGCTTCCAGACATTTTGCAAAGCCAGGTCGGCTTTCTAAATGGTGGGTTAATGGTTCCTGGGGTTGTGGAAGGAGAGAGAGAAGGGGTTCCATCCGCTAGATCCATCTCAGATATTTAGAGCTTCCAGCCTGTTATCAGCCTAATTACTACAGCATCAGTGTGTCATAAGGGCTGAATCCTAAGGGGGCATCTTCTGATTGCTAGAAGCTCTAACTGCAGGGCCGCAGAGGTCTGGATGTGGTCCATAATGCTGAATGTTGCCATATACATGTTACCCCAATAGGAATGTGTAAAGAGCTACTATGCTGCGCTCGTCTGGGAGACTCTCCACACAGGATTAAAAAGGGGATATCACCTAACCCTTTTACACTTCCCCAATCAAAGGATATCTCCCATTCTTGGGAAAAGTTATAAACAGAAATGTATATATACAATATAAAAAAGAAATGACTGACCTAATAGATCCCAGTGAAGATATTAAAATACACAGTGTGTTGTCCCTAAGGCGCTTCTAACCAAAAATTGGGGTCTGCTCGTCCCAATAATAGAAAACAATAAATACAAAATTTGTTCAAACTTGGAAACAATTAAAACAATATCCACAGTTAAATTCCGTTAGTGGGGGCAGTCTCCTTAACGCGTTTCATCGCCTGCGTGCGATTTCATCAGAAGGGCCTTCTGATGAAGTGGAAGTTGAAGTGGAGTTGTTATATTGTATCAATTGATACTTTGTTAAATTGTTATCTATTCGTATAGATTTTAACATGCAATTTTTGTCTATCAATAAATATTTTTATTTTGACTAACAGAAGCCACTTTATAATTTTATAATTTTCTAACCATTTATAATTTATTTTTGTATTTTTTCAGTGTGCCATAGTTCCCTTTAGCGCTCATCAAATTTTGTATTTATATATACAATATCTTGTATTTAGTTGAGGAGGAGTTTTATCAGATGTCTTTTTTGTGAGAACTCCTCTCCCCCAACAACACACTTCCCCCCTCCAATTGTTGATTGCACAGATAGGAGAGGTGGTGATTTGAAGGAATCCTGAAGGAGGATCTAAGGAAGAAAGGCACTTTATGTAGAGCCACTTTCCAAGAGGAGTACTCTGTGAGTATAACCTCAAGATACTTACCCTGAGGGTGTTGCGATCTGCACCAGAGAGGTTCTGTTTCTTTTAGGGTACATTGCCGGATGTGGTGATTGGAAGCCAAGCACCTACAGAGAGAAGTTTGGAGAGGAAAAGAAGGAAGAAAAAGTGTTATAAGAAAGCTGATGTACAAGAGATAACTTGTGTGAGTATAAGAATTTATAGTGTACTTACCTTGAGCCGTCTGTCCTGCACCAGATTGTTTCCCCCTCTTTGTTTGAGATCATCTGAGAAGGTTGAAGCCAGGTCCCGGACAGGAACCACCTGGAAAGATCAGAAAGATAAAAATTGATGTGCCATTTTTTTTAAGAGAAACTCAATGTGAGTAGAAAAATGTGGTCTTTTTATATCCGAATCTGTCTTTGGTCTGCACCTAGATTCTTTCTGGTTTTTTTAGCGGGATATCTACACTCCGAGGAACAGAGCAAGGAAGAAAAGATACAGCGGATAAGAAAGACTGTACATTTGCCGGAAGGAAATATTCCATCACTTAACTCTAAAGAAGGATCGATAGAACTTTAATTGGACAAAGAACTGAACTTTTCTGTGATTTGGACATTAATTGGTGAGCACACTAAATACAAGATATTGTATATATACATTTCTGTTTATAACTTAAACAGAACTCAAAAGAAAGGGAGATATCCTTTGATTGGGGAAGTGTAAAAGGGTTAGGTGATATCCCCTTTTTAATCTTGTGTGGAGCGTCTCCCAGACGAGCGCAGCATAGTAGCTCTTTACACATTCCTATTGGGGTAACATGTATATGGCAACATTCAGCATTATGGACCACATCCAGACCTCTGCGGCCCTGCAGTTAGAGCTTCTAGCAATCAGAAGATGCCACCTTAGGATTCAGCCCTTATGATACTGCTGTGGGAAGTATCCAAACAGCAGGTGGTTACCTTGTTGCCCCATAAAATTGGTGCCTATTGTAGTCAAATATGACTATGTCATTGCTTTAGGCGACCTAGATACTGGCAACAAGATATGTATACTGTATGCTTTCTTCCTCAACAATATTATGTATATTGGATATTGTCAATGAGAACTAATTCCAGTGACTTACTTTTCTGTGCAGCTGTCAGTGTGCTTAGTGTCATTCAGTGCGTGGAAGTGATGGATTGGTCATGGAACTTACAGGAAATTTTTATGACGAGCTGCTGAGCTTTCAAGGCCACCCAACATCACCTTTTCTGTTGTAAGAGAAGTAGCATTTTGACAGTAATGGGTGATTGTCACTAATAAGCTTATATAATAAAAACACAAAGTACACCTCCTAGGGGCGCTCTACTTATAAATGGTATACACAGAATATGAACTATCATATACCCGGGTTTTTCATCTGCTTTGTTAGTTCAGACATTGCCTAACACTGTAGAAGGGTCACAATAGGTCCAGAAGAGCACTCACCCCGCATATATATTTTATATCTTTTTTTTTATTATTATTTTAGTAAAGAGATATTTTGTGTAATTTGAGTTATACACAATATCGGGAAGATTGGAGCAGCGATAAAACGGGGGACAAGAATCTGTCTACACACTATGGGCCGATTCACAACTCCGTAAGTATTGCACATACGTTCTTAATTTCCCAATAATAGCTACCACGCATGCGTAGTAACTATTTTACATAATCTACGTATCATTTCATTATGTAGATTGCGTATATGCGATCTTTAAAGTCCACATATACGCAATATATGTAACAAAACGATACGTAAATTACGTAAAATAGTTACTATGCATGCGTAGTAGCTATTATCTGGAAATATTGATTATTAATTTAGACAAGGGATCTCTGATCGCTTATTTTGTCTTTGTATTATTTCCAATTTGGGGTTGGTCGCCCCTAGAAAGCATCTACAGGTCCTTTTTAATCTATCTCTCTCTTTGCTCTGAGCGCTGAAATATATCTAGTTTCTTCTTATATAGTGTTTGTATAGAGCGCCGGATCTCTCTTGGTCCTTGTAGTTACGCAGTGGTGATGTTGCCCATAGAAACCAATGCAATTCTAGCTCTCAATTTCCTACTACTTGATAGAAAACGTCAGCTAGAAGCTGATTGGCTACTTTGGTCAACATCTCTACTTTTCCTTTTCCGCAGTTTAGTAAATCAACCCCTTACAATGTAGCTAAAATCAGTCACAGACATAATTATTGACATGAACCAATTTGCAAGAACACACTCAAAGAAAAACAAAGTTGAGGTGACAATCAGATCATTTGTGTTCGTTTAGGCATGGAACAGGGTGGTAGGCATATTGCCTATATTATTGACCAGGGTGTGGCCACTACACATTTTCCCTGTTGACCACAGAGTTCCATTGGTTGCTGGTGACATGGCATAGTGCGCATGTATTCTGTATAAAGTCAGTTTCACATAACAGTCCCCTTTACCTCAGTCAGCATATTTTCCTACAAATTAGCAGAAAACATTCATGCTGGTAACAATGAACACATCAAACTATTTTGTTTTAAATCTCAACATAGCCATGGTGAATGTGTTCTATTAATTCTTTTTTATAGTACAATTTTCTGAGCTGTTAATGGTATTTCTTTAATAGATTTCTTCACGGCAGGTAGGGTAATAATAGTGAGGATTGTTATCAGTATTCTATTTTCAGCAAACATTTAACTAGCAACTAAAAGTTCCAAGAAATTCATAGGAAAATATGTCTCTATTAAATTACAGCTTGGCTGACAAGCAACTTGAATATCTAGGGATCAAACTCCCTAAACATCCCTCCCATATGTATTCAACTATTATCATGGCAGCTATTAAGAGCACCGAAAGGAAGCTTAGGGAATGGGAGCGACTATCACTCTCATACACAGGACGGGCTAATATTATCAAAATGTTGGTATTTCCGAAATTGCTATCTAAGAGAAAGACACCAATTACTTTCTTTTCAGAAAATATATCTGGAATGGGAAGAGGGCTATAATTAGCCTTCAGAAACTCCAACAACCAAAAAGTAATGGAGGTATCAATTTTCCTGATATTACTTATATATTTTTGTTTGATATTTTATACTGTATAAGCTTTGCAGTATTTCGCATGAAATATATTAGAAATTGGGGAAGATACATATGCTCATACAAAGTTAGAACGGGGCTTCCTGACAGATAGCTCTTTGGTAGCCTTCTTGCATTGTGGAGACCAGGACATCACCTACTAAACAAAGACCAACCCCCTACTAAGGCCATCAAAGAAGGTGTGGCTCTTACTGCAACACAAATATGGCCTGCATGCACACACCAACAACAGATCTTCCGCTACTACAAAACACAGAATTCCAGAGAGTCATGGCATCCTACCCCTTCAAGATTTGTAGGTCTGGGGATGTGCGATGCATTGGACAGCTAATGGACCAAGTGCACAGATGACCAATGTAGTGGCTCCAGTAAGTTTGAGGTAGTGAGAGCATACCTGGTGGCCTACCTCCAGGTGAGGCATTATACAGTATATATATCTGAAGTCATAAAAGAGTTTACCCTACTCTGTAAAGCACCTTTTGGTTGCATCTTAGTCATCCTTCAAGTCTAAATAGCCACACTGATATGCAATTATGTAGCAAACATGCATAGAGCAAGAGTAGGCAAAAAAAAAATCATGGTTATGTCCAAAATGTTCCCAATTGCCACCATTCTCCATTTCTTAATATATTTTTTTAACACTGTGTACAAGCAGATACTCCAGACCAAGACATGTCACCAAAGATGTTTTGGTAGGGGAAGAGGTTACATGATATTACTGAAAAGGAAAAAAAGAAAACTCCGGTGCTGGGTTTGAGCTGTGAGGGGGAACTATGCATATTCCCCAAAGCAAAACCAATTAAACTTAAGAAACACAGCGAAAAAAACAAACAAACTAGTTTTGGGTATAGAAAAAACAATGTATAAATTCACCTTAGCAACCAAGTAGTAAACAACGGATTTAATAATATGCAAAACAATAAAACATGAATAAAATGCAATAAAAAATAAATAAATAAGTAGCTGCTTTAATTTCAGAGAGCCTGTATAATTGCACTGTGAGATATATTGCACTGAGAAGGTCCAAATTAAAACAAATGCACACTATATCAGATATAGTCTCAATGCTTACTGATATGAGGATGGAGAACCGTTTGTGACATATATGATTGTCCTCTTGTGATTGTTAATTTAGTGATGTTGCAGTCACTATAAATCCCGTAGAAGTAACTGTGAAATATGTGTGGAGAGCTCAAAAATACGTTCCTGGGATTAGAATATGAGAGTCTGTGGTTTCACAATATGAACGACTCTTCAAATATTAAGTCAGGGAGAAATCAATACTCGTGGCTGGGAGAAGGTGTATAGCAGGTAAGTCTGCAGTGTAACTTGGTATTCCCTGGCCGCGGTGTAGCACAGTGCAATTATACAGGCTCTCTGAAATTACAGCAGCTGCTTATTTTTTTTTATTGTATTTTATTCATGTTTAATTGTTTTGCATATTATTGAGTACATTCTTTACTACTTGGTTGCTCATGTGAATTTATACATTGTTTTTTCTATACCCAAAACAATTTTTTTGTTTTTCGCTGTGTTTCTTAAGTTTAATTGGTTACATGATATTAACATTATGCAATGCTAGCTTATACTGCGCATATGTAGATTATAGCCTTGGCTATTGGTCTAACTGCAGAAATCCTGTTTTGACTTGTCCAGCTCAACAACAAATGAAATAGGAACTCCTGGATGACTGTTGATCATTATCAAGCAATAAATACTAGCCAAAGCTTAATATTATTCATGCATGTTGCTTAATGCTTTATTATATATTGTAGCTGATTAAGAATTTCCTTGTGTTGTCTCCTTTAACTCTTTAGAGACTGTTGGGAACTCTCAAGTTCCACCAGAAACAGCCCAATATACTCTGCATCTGAATAGCAGAGGAGAGAAAGATAAATCTGTCTTAAACCTTCAAGACTTTATTATTGTCTTATAAATTGTAAGATTATGTGTAGGAACCTATCACAGTACTTCCCTGTCTGTATTTTATTTTATAATGTTTGTTTACAATGTTTGTTTGATTCAGTTCAGCCACTATGAAAGTCAGATTTTTGAAATAAAGACAGTCAACAGATAATTGACAGCTGTCTATGTTTTGAAAATCAGCCTAATTAGAAAGTTTATATAATAAATTGGCAAGTATGCTGAATTAATTTTTTCGGCAACTTACCCATTCATTATATTTCCGATACCTGCTGCAATCTCCTACCAGACAGGTTAGTGTAGAAGGAGATTTTTAGTGTTAGGCTTCGGAAAGCGGATAGAACATGTCACCCTTAACATGCTGTGGCATCTAGTACTATAAGGCACAGCATGCCCTGCAATACAACGGCATGCTGTGCCTTATTATAGTACCATAAGCGGCAGCATGCAAAGGGTTAATGGCATGCTGCCGCATGTGCACTGCAAACACTAGACTACATACAGTGCCCTTCTGTATCACTAAAAACTGACCTGTTCCCTCCTTAATGTTTAAATGATTAAACACTGCCCCTCCGCACACACTAAACACTCTCCCTATATACCTAATACACACTACCCCTCCATACATAATAACCACTGTCCCTATAGACCTAATACACACTGTCCCTCCGTACACACTAAGCCTCATTACAGGGCTTATATTTATACCCTCGCGGTCCCAGGAGTTGCCGACCAAGGTTATAAATATAAGCCCTGTAATGAAGCCCGTCACTCGCCGGAGGACAAGCCAGAAGAAGAAGAAGATCCAGGCTGACTACAAGCAAGACTGCAAAACTGAGTAGTAAAAGCTTGTTACATTTGTGAAAAATGTTTAGACAATGTTAACTTGGGTCTGTGTTTTTTTTACTTGTTACACATGTTACTATGCCAAGCACATGGGGGACACTTATTTTTGTGCACAGGTGGACATATTAGGTATTAAATCTACAAAAGGGGACATTTAACACTAAACATAGCTGTAGAGACATATATTGAAATTATTTTTAATGTAGTATAATTTTTTTTTATTGTAATCATCAGTGGTACGGAGGGACAGTGATAGTTATAGACATAGGGACAGTGGTTAATATGTACGTAGGGGCAGTGTTTAGTATGTATGGAGGGACAGTGTTTAGTGTGTATGGAGGGACAGTGTGTATTAGGTATATAGAGACAGTGTTTAGTGTGTACGGAGGAGCAATGTTTAATCATTAAGGAGGGGACAGGTTAGTTTTTAGTGATACAGAGGGGCAATGTATGTAGTCTAGTGTTTGCGATGCACACTGTGGTTGAGGCAGCATGCCATTAACCCTTTGCATGCTGCAGCTTAGGGTACTAAGCATGCTCTTGTATTGCAGGGCATGCTGTACCTCATAGTACTAGATGCCACAGCACGCTAAGGGTTCAATTGTTACCTGCGGCAGACATTTCTTTTTTTTTTTTTTAACATTCATCTACAGCGATGATGTCTGACGATTTTAAAAGGTTTAATTTGCCGTGATTACAAGCTTAATCACGGCAAATAAACCCTTTAAAAAATTGCCAAACATCGCTGTAATGTCTGGCATTTTTTAAGGGTGATTTTTTAGAACCTTTAGTAAATCCAGCCCATCAGGGTAAATCTGGGTCAGTCTGTTGATAAGGGAGGGTTTGGGTAATGGAAGGGGTGAGGATTAGGATTATGGCTTGGGTTGGGGAAATACTCACCAGTTGACACTGGGAATTCATTTTGGGCAACCTCGATTCTCTCATTCCATTGGGGCAGGGACAGTCGCTGGTGGTGGGTTGTCAGAAAGGCTGGTAGAAAACGACCCTGTCGTAGGGCCATCCTCAGCAGCAAATTACACCCAAACAAGATGACCTTTTATAAATACCTGCTAATAAATTTATTGTAAATATTATTGATCTGTATTCCACTAAATTAAATAATTTTTGCATATTTCCTAATTACTACTTATATATATTAATCTTGGGGTAGATCCAAACTTAAGTGCTTGTTACATTTCATCATGTAGCGTATTTACGCTACCGTATTTTCTATGCACTCCCCTCAGCCGTACGTACTGTGGCCGTTTTACACTTGCCAAACCCTACCTTAACTTTTCAAAGCGTAACTACTGACGTACGTACAGGCTTCACATGCGTAAGTGCCTAAGCCCGCCCATACTGCATGATTTAAATGCCTCACCCCGCCTCCAAAGCGTAATTACGGGTGTCGTATGGATGTCACACCCCTTCGTTCATAGTAACTCTGTTGATCTTAGGCTAGTACGTAAGTTCAGAGTTACGTGGTGTAACATCTGCCTTGCACATGTGCGGTAAACAATAATAGGCGATTTTACATCAGCGGCTAGCGTAAAATCGCTCGCCTACGTAGTTTAGGATCTGGCCCCTTATTTGCAGTTGTAGCCGCAGAACCATTTAATGCAAAAAATCAGTGCAGAAAATTCACCTTTTTTACACAGCTTCTTAAAGTTTATGTGATTAAATTCCATTGAATTTGAATTGTTCATCTCCAAAAGAAACACTGAAGAGGAAAAAAAAAATTGCATACGACTACAGGTGCATGTCATCATCTGATGGGGAATCTGGAGTATTTTAAACTCTGCTCTTGTTTTTAATGGATGATTTATGCTGCTGGGGAAATATATTAGCTTAGAGCATTTGATGTCACACTCCTGAACTCACATCTTTGCAAGCATAAGCCAGCATTTAACAAGCAGCAGGCATATAAAGCAGGGTGTACATGAGACAAAAGCATTCTTCTCTGAGCTTAGGGACACAAAAGGATTGAATTGGTAAAATGTTAACTATTTATTTTGCTTTGGGCATATCCGTCGACCTCAGGATGTTCTGACATACATGTTCTTTTAATTGTACAACATAAAACCACTAATGTAATAAAAATTGAAAGCATAGTTTAGCTGCACTATTGGATAAACTCTCTCAACTGTTACAGTTTACTATATACAGTATCCGAAGCTATAGACATTTTGGATTGAGACAGACAAATAGTTGTTCTATGTGCACAAATGCTATGTCAGAGATTTAAAAGGTTTGAAATTTATAATATTCATAGCTGTCAGACAGTGAGGCAGAAATTTTATAGTTAGAACATTATAATCTGTAAAAGGTAGTGAAAGAATAATTGGCTAGGTCGAGGTGTTAGTAATGTCACAATAATTTAAAGAAAAAAAAATATCTGTGAAAGCTGCGTGTACAAATGTTTCTTTCTTTTATAATTAATAAAAACAAAAAAGTTAAAGGACATGGTATACCATTTGTAATTAGGATGAAATTGTGCTACTCTTAATAATTAAATAAAAAAACAAGTATACATACAGACATATTGGCAAATATGTGTGTCTACTAAGGATTAGGTAGCTATAGCATTTTGGCTTTGACCACACAAAGCTGTGTATTTTGTGCATAGGTAGACTTAAATTCTGCTTTGCCAGAAGTGATCTGTTTATGGGCTTTACTTAACTTCACTTAATATGTAACTGGAAAATGGTTGCCATGAAATAAAAGTAGGAAAATGGCTGTAATAAATATCAATCAATGCTATGGTATGGCATTGAACGTTAGGGTTTATGGTTTTTGGTAAATGTCCAGAGACTAAAAAAGTAATGTCAGCTTATGGAGAACATTCAGCTGCTCCCTTCTACAACATTGTTACTTGCAGATGATTGGTATGCTAGACAATGAAAAGTGCAAAGTCTTCCTGAAAAGATAACTGCTAAGATCAATCACTGTCTGCGGCCTCTCTCAGGCACAACTGAAGTTTGAAAACTATACTTAAAAAACAAAACAAAAAGCTAAAAAAACAAAAACCATACATATCAGCAACAGGAAAAAGTTGTGGAACAGATTCTGCTTAGAGCACTTTTAGGCCTTTCTTTAGGTCTCTTGATTGGCCATACTCTTTACATATTGTAAATGAAAGATACACTTTTTCTCTGGAATAAAATGAAAGTAATATTTCATATAATATAACAGTATTCATCTAGGCCCAGATTCACACCACCGGACATATTGCTCATACGTCCGTATTTTACCGTATTTTATCGTTTCGTTACGTAGATTGCGTATATGTGGTCTTAGCCACTGAATCCAGGCCCTAGCCACTACTTTGGGGTCTATTCGGGAAGGAATAAGAAATCAGAATTATATAGAAAACTGTTGTTTTGTGGAATTTCTACTCTCTTCCTGCCTCCAGGTCCAGTATTTTGTAAAACCCAGAGTAGGAGACATAATTAATTTGTCCTGCACTGGGCTTAACGCTTCTGCAGTTACTATTATTCAGAAGGCTTAGCTCTACTCCTCTTTTTCTCCAGTGAACAACTGCAGGCTGCTTATCCAGTACACTCAGGACCATCAGGATTCTTTATTGCACATGCTTGAAGATCTTGACAGTGCTGGAGGGAGGAGCTTAACCAGGGATCGCAGAATAGGTTCTTTTTTGCAGTTTGCAGTATCATCACAATGGCTGACAATTCTACATTAGTCATTAGGCTGCATTAGAAGAGATTATTGTTGAAGGCATTTGCTCCTATATCTTCTCTTTCTATAGTCATACTTTGAGGGGCTAATTTAAAATTCAGAGCAACAGCAGAAAAGAAGCAAATCTGCACCTGGATAAACATGTTGGACCGGATCATGCAGGTCTGATAGTCCGCATGTAAGAGGCAAGTGAACTCCCCTGTCACTCCCTCCTATGGGTGGATTTTGCACTAGTTACGGTGCCATAAACCTAAATTCTTCCGTGTAGCTCATCGGTCATATGGACCTGCTGATCCGCATATAAGTCTCAAAGTCAGCCCATACTGCATAATGTAAATGGTGCACCACGCCCACCTTGAGAAGTTTTGGTGAGGAGCGGAGGTGATTGGCCATCCAGTCATTCAGATCTCCTAGCATACACAATTACATTCCATAGGCCAGGAGATCCGCAGCATAACATCTGGCGCATGCATGCCTATTCGGCCTATTTCCACAAGAGGCTTGCATCAGTAGCCTAATGTAAGGAAGTCTGAATCTGGCCTGTTAGCTGGAGGCAAATTTAAACTGAATTAGAGTTGAGAGGTGATGTTTCCTATCTTAACTCTAATAACATTATACAATGAAAGTGGTTCTGAAGTTGTGTGCTATAAGCATGAGCAGGAACAAAATCCAAACACCCAAAAATTATTTTTCTTCTGTAATCAGTAGGATTGCCTTTTATAAGAGTGGTCTGTGCTCTGATATGAGAAGTCATCTGGCTGTGTCTCTTCATATAGCTGTCATGAATAGGTTTCAGGAAACATTGCTGCTAAGGTAGAGTGATTCACTCATGCGTCTTGTCACGCTGCATCAGTGGCATCCTGCTTTGCATCTCCCTTCAGACGGCCAGCTGTGACAGCGACATGGAGCCCTAATATGCTGAGGGAGTGTGCAGTCTCAAAAGGTATATTTAATGCTGTACATACTTTCATCTCCTGAATCCTCTTCACCCCCTAATGAGTTTGGTGCATCTGTGAGCCAACAAATACTATAAATCTCCTAGAGGGCATGGAGAGAAAGGGGAAACGTGATTGATGAAAGAGCTCAGAATTTTTCAGACAACTTGATTTCATCATTTATCGTGAATGAAGCTATGGATTTTGATGTGGCTACAAAATTAAAGATTTTTAAGAAACATTAAAGTAAATAAAAGTAATATGTAGGTGCTTTATGTAATTGTAATCCTAATATCACTGTGAAATACAAACTTGTAATTCAGCTATATTTTGTGGGAACAAATTTCTTTCTCCCGACCACTAGATAAGAAGAACATAATCAAACTTGCTAACACTGTAACTTGCACAGCTTCTTGCTGCAAAGCACATGCGAGATTGCTGAACTTGATTCAACAGCACTGGCTCGCATATGATGATTATACACCAGATCTGAGTAATTGTAAACATTTGCTTGTGATCAGGGCCAGTGCGATGCAGTAAGCAGGAGGAGAAGAGCGCCAGACCGGAGATGCACCCTCAATGCTCCCAACTCTGTAGTGGCCGATCTCCCCCCATAGCCTGGATAGACGCTGCTTTTAAAACATTAAAATTCTCCCTCCTGTGTACTCACTGACTGAGAGCAGGGAGTGCCATGGAGGATAAGCAGAGAGCAGAAAGACAACAAAGGTAAATATTCAGACAAGAAGGAGCATATTGGAAGACTGGAGAAAGACAAGAGGGGCATATTGGAGGACTAGAGAAAAAGGGGTTATATTGGAAGACTGGAGATAGACAAGAGGGATTAAGAATATATGACACTATAAAGCCAGCAATTGGCCTACAGTAGATGAAACTTTTAATGGGGCCCAGACTCCTGATATGTATAAATATATTCTACTGAGACCTAGCACAGTGTGCACTGTAAATTAGTAAGCTCACAGGCTTATTTTGTATCGTGGTTACAAATCTGTTTTCTGTTTTTTTATGACACTAACAAAAAGGTCGTTATTTTTACTGCATTGTGATTACAAGTGTATGAGTACAAGAGGCGTTCTGCATCGGAATGCAGCGCAATAGATTCTGTATTCTGTTGCACAACCGCTTCCAGTGGTGGGACGTGAATGCCCCCTGTGCCTACATTGTGTACGCATGGTTTGAAGGGACATCCATGCTAATCATACATTAAGGGATTGGCCCTTAAGTTTGATACAGCATTATGCACTTGCCCCATTTTACGTGGGATGGTTGCATAAGGTAGGAGTTAGAACATGGAACGTCTGTGCATGTAGAGGGGAGTGTGCCATCCTTACAAGCCCAGATTTTAGGATGGCACACTCGTGAGCCCATTCCGTACAAATAGGTATATGAGGGTGCAATAGTTATTAAACCTGGATCTATTCCAGTGTTCTTAATATAATTGTTATATTAGGTATCTCTTGGGATAATCAGTCTCCTTCACACAGTGTGTAAAATTCTCTTTTTGTTTAATTAAGAAGCAAGTCTACCTGCTGGAGGATATAGGATCAATAGCTTTCAGGCAGTGATGCTAAAACCCTTCTCTTACCTTCCTGGCATCACCTAGACGGATGAGCATAAAAGTGAAGGATGGAGCAGTGATTGGTGGTAGAAAAGAGAAGAAGCGAGCAATAACTGGTGACAGAAGAGAGCACAAAGCAATGAAAGCAAAAAGTAGCAGGTAATTAAATTTGAAATGCGAAAAGGTTCAGGTGAGGATGGGCACGCTCTGATCATATAAAAATATGAAACTTGTGACCTGAACCAGATTTCAATTTTAAAGGCTCTTAGTTCAAATCAATGTAGCAAAAAGTCCTTAATAGCAGACTTGCTAATTCTTATATTTCAGTTAAGCAATGCTCATAATGGAAACATTTTGCTCCCCTGACACTAAAGGCATTGTTTTAAATTAAATATTTTTTTAGTGCTAGAAATGCAGTATGATTATCAGCTTTACATTTAAATGATATTTTCCAACATAGGACCCACTAGATCACTCTGTATTAATTAGTGTACACATTAATCCAAGAATATTGTTAATTATTATTATAGTGTTGTTATGTGTTAATAAATAAAATGAAAACCTATTTCCTTTGTGTTTTGCTTATCCCAAGACATTATAAAGAGTAAGGATTTAATTAAACTTTATTTAGTCTCCGTTTAGGCATGTGGAAGGAATGTAGGTAACTTGAAAATTCATTCCATCTAAGAATGAGCATGTGTTCTTAGAGGATAAGTTCAGGGTGTTGAGAAGCTTTTTACAATTGTAGGGATGTATCTATTGATTAGCACAAATTAACACAGGACTGGCACCAAATCTGTAAATTGTAATAGATTATTCTAATTGAAATTATCATAAAAATCTAATAGATGACAGTTCAAATAAAAACAGAACGCAAAACATCTGTATATCACATACTGAACAAACCACTAATGATCATATTTAAATAGTGTTAACACCAATAACAAAACATAATGTTTATATATGTCCTCCCAAGAGCAAAGCTGTAAACATCTGGACTATACTAAGAAGAGTCTCCTCATACATTTCTAGACTGATCAGTGTATATTCAGCACATATAACAGACCTTGGACGCAAACAAACAATAATGATAAAGCTCAAATCAATGACTGACAGATGCTATCTTAATTTTTCCAACTCAAGCAGACAGAAAATCTCCCATACAGAAGGCTGAGTGCTCAGTTGCTCATCAACAGCAAATGCTTATACATCCGAACTTCCAGCCCTCCATTTGGTGTAACGCGGGTATGGACAGCCCTTTTTTCGGAAGGGTTGTTTCATACCACTGAATTTAGAATAGTCTAGGAAATCGATTGCTGCTGCATCAAGGAGGAGAATTAAACGATATTCCTGGAAGCGAAAACCTATACACCGAATGGTAAATATTTTTCTACTCTTATCCTTACCCTAACCCTCTTTTCCACTACCCTAATCCTAACTCTCTCCTCCCCGCAGCCTGACCCTAAGACTCCCTTCCCCACAGTCATCCCTAAGACTCCCTTTCCCACAGTCATCCCTAAGACTCAATTTCCCATAGAATAACTCTAAGACTCCCTTCCCTGCAGGCTGACCTCAGAGAGTGTTACTCACCTCTCTGACGGCTTCTGTCCAGCGGCTTGCGAAAACTGCACATAGCAGTTATGTTTAGAGTTCACACGCTCACTCTAACAGTAGTGGCCGATGACTGAAGTGTCTTAAGCCTGCTGATATTTAAATTTCACTTGATGCCATACTTAAAACCTGAGTATAGAGTAAATACCTGGTTCCTAGATTTCCTGTGTTATACTCCTTCATGCTCTTCCTTCTTTGTCCAATAACACGTTTGTTACTCCACCCAGACACTGCTATTGAGTCTTTGACTATCCCCAGTTTTCCAGTATCCAGTATTTTCTTGTTTCCAGTGTTTTCCCTTGTGCCCGGTATTTCATTCACCAGTAGCTTACTGACACATTTGCAAGACATTCCATCTGCTACGGAGGAATTACCTTTCACAGCCTTTGTGTCCCGTGTCAAAACCTATCTGTATTTCTAGATTTCTAAATTGATAATGACCTGTTATTCTCATTTCTTTGCCTGGCACCTCGCTAATAGCCTTCAGTAGGAGCCATGACCTATACATCTCTCGAACCAGCTTAGAGGAAAAGCCCACTTTTAAACTCAACCCAACCCCACTTTCAAAAGGTGTCAGGGGGCCAGATACAGACCTGAAAAGGTCACTTACGCATGCAAGGTGCGTAAGAGACCTGATTTAACTAGAGGATGCATGCGCCCTCCAGATGTTACGCCAGGGTTACAATATCTCAAAGATAAAGAAACTTGGAAATCATTAAAATATGGATCTTTGCCATGAAAAAGGTAACTCGCTCTAATAATTTTATTAAGACCCAATTAACATATAAAGAGAATGATAAAGGAGCAACTTTAAAGTGAAAATATTAAAACTTTATACACAGTAGAGTCACCAACTAAAAGTCCTATCCCCAAATTTCTGCAATAAGTAGATAACATAAGGAGTTATGTTGTATCTGATTTACACAGGTTTCCAGGAATGCTGATAATATATGCATTGCCCAGTTTCATGTCACATGCAGTCATATTGGGTGCTCCTTCATTTGTGCCTTTAATATTTGATCTGTATTTAATAATCGCAATCTGAATTTAAATGGTGTGTTCACCCAAACACTAATGTACATATATGAAAGTGTATCTTGAATATGAATATTATACTTTTACCCAGATACTGTATTTTTTTATCAAATAGCTTTACTGATTTATACCACAAAAGATAACATTTTAGGACCGTATTCAGAATTGAGTGTTTTCCGTGCGTTCGTAATAGATCCGTACGTTCATACAAAATAAGTACGTTATACAAAATGAATACATTTCGGAACACTTCCGTGTTGTGAAAGCAACCTTATCATTAGCGTGCGTATATGTGACGGAAGTTAAACATTCGCATATATAACCGCACGTTTTCTGCACTCTCACGCCTATTTTTTGCTATTTACATTCCGATTGACACCTACTTATTAATAATCCATCTGATCTTTTATGTTTGTACGCATTTTTTGACGTACGGAAATTACTTCCGGATTTTTTGACGTGCGGAAATTACTTACGCATCTTTCCAATTACGCTTCGTATCTCCATGGTCTGCACATGCGCCCTGAATAGAAATCACTCCACTTACGCATTTTGCGTGCGTAAATTAACAGACATTCTGAATTACCAGATTAATTCTGAATCTGGTCCAATGTTATTATGTATGTCAGATGTTTTAAGACTTCATTCTGATTTATGGCAGGAGTGGGGGCAGGCTCAGTGCTGTATCATATGGGATACACTGACTGTAGAATTAAATTATTAGAATTATATAGGACCAGATCCAGCCTAACAATCATGCCATGCTCAGAGCTGTGAGTGCATCAACAACATGGATCCAGTGCCAGCTTTGTGTGCAAGCTTCTGGGATACAAGTCTCATTACTTGCATGAGTTTCATTGGGTGACCCTCTACATTAAGAATTCCGATCCATCCTCACTTAACATGTGAATGGATTTGAAGGCTGGATAGGGAAAACACAAATAGTAAGCAATTTCTGATCCTAGCAATTGAGAAACAATGCTTTTTCAGGGGTCTGTCTACAGTCCATAATGATGTAATTCTATAAGGTTGATTTAGTATTACACATATTGAAAGGGTAAAAGGATACTAATTACTATATTTTAAACAATTTGTATAACTTGCTCGTTGTACAACAGTACTGTACACCACTAACGCATCAGAAGTGTAACCACATCACAGTGTACCATAATAAGTTATCTAGTTTAGTTTCTTTTACGACTAAAACAAAGCATACTTCAAGAATTTTCTCAGAGGGAAATATTTCAATAACATCTTTGTAATCCAGTTCATGCAGTATATCATGTTCAATACTCATTAATGTGAGCCATAAAAGACGATTTTGCAATAAAAGACAACTTTGATTTATTGTTGTTCTAAGACTTCTTTATTATCTTGAAAAAGAACCACTGCAGCCGAGTACTATCATTACCATGTGCTTTTTTCAATAGTTGGCACCCGAATAGAAAGGGAGTCATTGATCTTAATGCTGTTCCAGGTACACTATCCACATAGACAATATTCAAATATATGGTTCTGAATTTACACTGAGAAAATGGTCACCATATTTTATTTCTTTACCTCTCTATTATCTAGGAAGCTTCCATATGTTCTATTCCATTTAGAACTCAAATTGAAAAATGATTGTTCGGTGTTAATAGATAGAGTAACTTCGGAGTCTTAGCTGACTATTGACACATAGAACAATAGGGGCCCCATAATAAGTTCTGCTGTAGGGTCATATGGGGAGCCATATGACTGTGCAATAGGGCTTAATATGTTCCATAATAGCTTATAATTAGGGTAAATTGTGGCATACTAAGCCCTACTATAAGGCTTAATATACCACATATGGGTATCATATGGATCCCTATTATTTATAGACTCCATATCGTCCCTATTAGACCTCAATAGTCACCCTATATCTTTCCAACCACCACTCTCCTCTCTCATTTAATTGCTATACATTTTCAACACTTTTGCCATGTATTCCCATTTAAGCTCTTATCATATACTATTCTTGTAATAAGCAGGCAACATAATTAATTGAAAAATGTAATATCTGCAGTTGTGTTGCTAAAATCCAGACTCCTGTGTGTAACAGTGAAACCTGCAGGATACAGTAAGTTACATAACATAAAGGTGCATTCTATGCTGTCAATATGACAAACAGGAACAATTTGGAGACCAGTAACTGTTTCCCTGAACACCTAACAGCTAAAGAAAATGCATTCTCACTAGTCTAAGGTCAAATGGTTTGGCCTTAATCTCCCAGATCCACAGCGCAGGTGACTATATAGAGTCCATAGCTCCACCCACTAACAACCAATACAAACACATACTAATTAACACACAAGTACACAAAATCAATATAATCAGGATAGAGGCGGAAATAGCGAGTTGTGGGCCCAGGTGCAAAAAATATGCTTTGGCCCTGATGATATCCCAGGTAACCTGGAGGGGAGCTTCAACGATATGGTGATGACGACTGTGGGCCCTTGTATCAGCATGGGCCCCAGTGCCCTTGCACTTGTTGCACCAATGGTAGTTCCTCCTCTTAATCAGGTCACTTTTCCACACTTGTTATAGTGCATCTTTAAAGTTATTAAAAAAGTTCCTTAATACCTTTCTGTTGCTAAAATGGTTCCTTCTGTAAAACAAATCAGAACTTCATATATTCCATCTGTAATTGTTGGTTTATGTTTTTTGCATATAACAAAGCCTCCTTACAGCTACACTAAAGAGGATCTTGTTATCTGACTTATGTACCACCTGTCTAATAAAAAGGTTCTAAAAATACACACAGGAAAGATAGATAGACAGACAGACAGATGGTTGTGTTCTGCAAGTCAAGCATTTTTAAGATCAAGTACTAAAAGCAGATTTCAAGAGATTAAATTCATTTATTATATTTAAATAATCAAGTCAAAGAAGGTGACCATTTCACACAACCAATTTTCTAAAAAATACATCTCTGCAAAGTCAAGCCCCAGGAATACAAAAGACTAAGGAGAAAATTGGGACATAAACTTTTTCTGCAGCATAATTTGATTCCAATCTATTATTTCATCTGGTTTGAGTTCTGTATCTGCAACTTTTAAAGGGTCTCTGGTTTTCCCACATAGTAGGTTAATTATTATTTAAATAAATCTAGCATTGGTATGTTATGTGCTTAAAATAGGTTTTATCTTAATACATTGTATTTTAAAACTTGGTAGAATCCAGTGAGGTTCAGCTAAAGCTTTTAAATCTATAATCCTCATTTCATGACATGGTGGGAAAGCTAGATTGCAGTCCATTAAGACTTTGCCTATTTACCTTTTAGTAGGTGCTGACTTTCTGCAAAGATCAGACACTGGAGCTGACATCACCCATTCAATTCACATGGCAACATCAGCTCCACTGTCTGATCTCGACAGGAAGCCATTAGCTGCTGATTGGTAAGTAAACAAAGGTTTCTGAAGCCATATTCAACTTTCCCCAGCAAGTGAGTCCGCTATGCAAGCAGGGGCGTATCTAGAGTAAATGGAACCTGGGGCAAATCCCAAAATTGCGCCCCCCCCCGTAAAAATTTTGTATATATATATATATCTTGATATGTAGTAGGCATGATTGTGCAGCTGCTTCGCGGCGCACGACGCAAAAGGGGGCATGGTCAAACAACATTGATATATATCCCATCTTGTTATGCAGTAGGTATTATTGTGCCGCCGCGATATATAATGTAATCTATATATATATATATATATATACAAATAAAAACCACACCTAAATGTGATTTAGATAGACAGGCACTCTCGTTAATGTTTCATTGTGGGTGCAGAGGCAAGATGTATAGAGATATAATGAATCATGTGTAAACACATAAATGCCAGCACTCC